>WAAG01007019.1:7500-10607 GCA_013390105.1 Tichodroma muraria | reverse complement strand
CACATAAGAGCCACAGTCTATAGAAACTCACAGGTTTTTTCCTTATTGACACAGAGGCAGGACAGTGTGACACACTGTCATATATATGAGGCAGCCAGTGATATTTCGGGTAGGATGAGGTTTCGACAGTCAGCTCTGGAAGTATTCTATTCCGTTTTAACCAGGTGCTAGAAAGACATCCACACAAGTTTGAATAGACCTTGATAATGCTGGGGACAGCTGGTGCACCAGAAACAAGTAGGTGGAGGGAATCCACCAGATAAAGTCAAATGTCTCCCTCAGGCTTTAAAAGCACAAAGAAGTTGTTTTGGTTTCATCCAGGTGATGCAGTGACCGATGGAAAAGTGTCAGGTGGCATAATCAACTTTTGTCACAAATGGATAATAAGACTTGCTGACATTATTTAAGATTTTACCACCTGTAAGAGGCTTCTCCAATGTATAGCATACCAAAATAACTTTATTTGGGAAGGAACTTCTGGAAGTCATCTGGTTCAACCCCTAATTCAACAGAGAGCCAGCACAGATCAGGTTGTTCAGGATTTTGTACAGTCAAGATCTGAATATCTCCAAGGATGTAGTTTTATAAATCACAAATATTTCTTCATGTTCTTTGTCTTTTAAATTACAGTATCCTAAAATCAGAAATTTTAATTTTTCTACCTGAGATATTGATAGTCAGGCCTGTTTCTAGGGATAGAACATATCTATGAAATATTAATGTGATATAGACCAGTGCAGGTGCCCTTGAATGTTTTTAGTTCTACTGGAGTTCATGTGATCTATGATAAGAATTCTGTTCTGTTCCCCATGGGTTATAGCTTAGCCTCAAGACTTAGTGGATGTGTGACTTAGTGTGAATTTTGTGCAGACTATTATGTCTATAAACCCTTACAAAATCTCACACAAAAAAAAAGGTATTAGTAGGTTTCTACCTCAAACTCTGTCAGGCTCACTGTCAGACAGCAAAAGTGCTTACAAATATCCATCATAATGTTCCCAGGCTTATAAAATTAATTTAGCCCCTTGTGGTGCAGACTGACAGGAGCTAGTACTGAATGCATTTTAAAGAATGCATCCTCTTTTCTCAAAAACATAAAAGGACACTAAACCTCTCCAGAATATTTTAAATAATGAAACCTGAAGTATCTGTAACTGGACCAATGTGTGACAAAGCTTGAGGACTGAACTACAACTGCTGGACACCAAATTGTATGTTTCAGATGCATCTTAATTACTTTTTTCCCAGATTTGACTTTCCTTTCCTACATTTGCCACGTGCGAAACTTGAAAGCAAACTTGTTTTGTAAATGTTAGGAGAGGAATGTTAGTCATGGCTTCAAGTGGGAAACTATCTAAGTGTTCACTATTAGATCTAGATCCAGCCAGAAAAAGATGAGACCAATAAGCACATACTTTCCAATTTCCCTTTATAAATTCTTCATAACTTTAACTGCAGTCTTAAATGACATTTTAAAACATTTTATTTTATTTCAGGAAAAAAACTTATTTTAGGTTACAATAGCATTTAACTTTGATGTTACCTATTGAAATAAACTATGTGGGAGAGAAATGTGCTCCGACCTTCCACGAAGCTGTTGTTTGGAACTGTTCTTTCTGTAGGACAAGGTTGTTCAAATAAAAGAAAAGTAGTTAATGCTACTACAACTATTTTGTGTAGTAGCAAGATTACTCCTATAATTTTTGACCCAAAAATCTCGAAATGTTCATGACATGACAAAAATCTAGAACTCTTAATCTGTAGATAATATTTCACCTCCCTCGGTGTTGAAGATTATTGTTGTGCTTTGAGCAGTTTAATCCGGTAATTAAGAATTCCCTTTATGCACACAGAAACTATCTGAAATCAGCTGCCTTCAGCCTTTCCAGAAGCCTCAGGCCAGGAGGAGAAAAAGGTAAATAATGTCAGAAAAAGTGTATGAGCTCAATAAGCTCTACTAATAACTTCATAGATTTCCCTTTAGGATTCACCTCAACCTCTTAATATGTTTTAAAACCAAACTGCCTAACGTCCTAAGGTTTAAAAACGTGGTAACTTTTTTTTGTTAAATACCACTTTTCAAGACTAACTTGAGAAGATTTTGAACTGAGAAGAATGCTTTTTTCCAAGTCAAAAACAGCAGCTCTCATTTGGTTTTGCTGTAGTTTTTTCAAAGAGAAGCACTCATTCTTTGTTGTCTCCATGCGTGAGACAAAAAAAAAATGAATGAGAATGTCTCAAAAGATTGAAAAAATCTAAAATAAGGCTGCAGACTTTCACAATTAATCAATTAGATGAGTTGTCTCCCCCATAAATAAATAGCCCTTAAGACATAAGGAATGAAAATTGTTTTCCATTCTAAGTAGAGAATGTATTCCCCTCTTTACCAGATGTACCCATCCAATAACAACACAATTTTGAAAAAAAAAGAATTGTGGTTTGGTGAGACCACCTGGAGAGAACAGTTTAGAATGGGAGATGAGTTGGTTTTCCACATATCCCCTCAATGCAGAGGCTGTTGAATGCTTCCTCTGCTCTCATCTAACAGAACTACACTGGAAAACTGCTGCCAGTGGGAGAATCCCCCTCTGTATAAAGGCAACAGCATAAAGCAAGGTTTAGTGTGCTGAGACTTTTGGCTTCTCTATGGACTAAATTCCTCTTGAGTGTAGAATAATTAAAATAATTCTCCATTCATGACAGACTAAGATATATTACTTTAGATTTAAAAGAATCAAATTTTGTTGAATCTGTTCTTGGTACATGTTTGCACAACTTAGTCCAAGTTGAAGGATCTTAAACTAGAAAAAAAGCATATATTTCTTCTTGCTAATGGACGATTTGCTCAAAGAAGTTACTAAGTTGGATGATAAACTGGATACTAAATGGAGTGATGGGCAGTAGAAAGACATTTCTTAAATTTCCAGCACAGGATCTTAAGATCCTCTGCAATCTTGGAGGGTATAATGCTGCTATTTGACTTAATTTTTTCTTCCACCAGACCCTCCACCTCAAACAAATGTGGAAAGAAACATTCCAGGGATGGGGAAAAAACATACAGAAGACCTCGTGTCCATAAATGCCTGGACTAATACCTCGTGTCTATA
>WAAG01007019.1:0-2500 GCA_013390105.1 Tichodroma muraria | reverse complement strand
ACTTTGCATTTGCTGCTTTTTCTGAAGGGTGCATTTCAAAATGAGCTTTTTAGTCAGATTTAGTCAGATTTTTTCTTTAGTCAGTTTTTGCTTTTTAAAGCAGCAAGTGGCAAGAGAGCTGAAACTCACAGCCTGCCCTTCACTGGCCACAAGCCATGGCAGGTGGCACATGATCAGTGGCAAGAGCTAACTGCAGGGACTTGTGGCCATGGCATCCAGCTCTTCAAGAAGGGGAGCAATGGCAGGCAGGAGGACCCTGATACTGGCAAACCAGCTCTCAGTCACTCCAGTTATGAAAGAGATGGGGCAAAGAAAACACAAATGACATTATTTCCATCTGTTGCAATACAGAAGCTTACACCATGGTAAATTAAGCAATCCACTTGATGTAACAGGGCGCGCTGATAGAAACCTAACCAACCATTCTGACTCCAAACCTTCACCTGGTGAAGGCAATATCAGTTTTGGGGCTTTACATTTCTAAAAAAGTGAAACAGAGTATTGTGCAAAAACATATAGACCTTTCTGTTGTCAAAAATGGGATTTTCAAAGACACGGGCATGTTAAAAACCTGTGGTTCAGCAACTACCAGCATTCAAATGTGAAAAAATCAGAGCCCTTCTAATCCAAAAGCATTACTGCTTTACCTTGAAGATTAATTTTAGAGGCAAAACCTATGTAATAGGTATAAAGCATAAGTATAAACATAGTAATATCATGCTTACCAGTAGTTTTTTTAGACATGATTAAAACATCTGGTATCTACCACACAAAGGCAGTTGTATAACAGACGCAGAAAACCTTAATCCTTTCTGCGAGGCCTTTAAAGTTTCCACCAGGATAAAGGGTGCTATAAAATATTTTTAAGCCTGTAACTAGCAAAAATGACTTCATTATGATCTCATGTGCTGCCAGAGCACCAATTAAATTGACTTGATAATGTTATGATTAGGCAGTACTTTTCATCAGTTACAAAGCTCTTGATTGAAGAAGAGATTTGCAACATTGAAAGAAATGACCTTGTGATGTGGATTTTTATCAATGACTTTTTACCTTGCTGGTTTCCAATTACATGACAAATAAATAATAGTACTTGCAGCTTCTATTATACTTCTGAGGATCTCAAAGTACTCTGCTGATTAATTAGCTTCACAAGAACTGTGAGAGCTAGATACATGTTATCCCATTCTTATTAACAATTCAGATTTCAAATGTGATATCTTTGCCCCATTCAAATAAATAGCAAAAATCCTCTTGACTTTAGTAGGGGTAGGATTTCACTCAGACAATTTAAGCAGTTTGACCAAGGTCAGAAAATATGTCTGCAACAGAGCTGGGACATTTCACTTTTCTCTCTATAAACCAACTCAGGAAAAATGTACCCGAGGAATTACACTTTATTCTGCACTGCTGTTGTCAAAAAGCCACCTTTAAAAGTCATGACATACCTCTATGAAGTTAATTTAAAAAATAATTAAAGCAAATTCGTTTATTTGATGGCGAAAAAGAGAGCATATGTTCCACAAAGCATTCTTTCAAGTTTTTTTCTGTCTATAATATAGAAATTTGAGAACACTTGGTTTTAGTATTTATATGAACATATACATTGAATAAATGTGTATTTGTATTAAATGTGTTTGAATATTTGCCTCAGCAGGAATTCATAGAAGAAAATCAATGCACAATATAGCAGTTTATTTGGAGTTCCTCAGCATATGCTAAGGCAAAATCAAAATTAAGCAATTGCATCATAATAAAGAATAATTTAGAAAAAAAGCATTTGTATTCCTTAATGCTGTAAAATGTGTACTTCATGGTTACAGTTCTTTCTCAGAGCTAATTGCTGTTTTGGATACAGTGCTGTGGGTGTTTGTTCTACACATTGCACCACAGATTCCTTTGAAGACTTATAGAAAAAAAGAAGACAGGAAATTTGTTTTTCAGTTTTCAACTGTGGAAGAGAGTTGAGACAAAAAAAAAAAAATCTTTTTGGCCTCAGTTCAAAAAGTGTGGTACTAGAACAGGGACAGCTGCACTATGTTGCTTGTTGGCCACCAGGCTGGCTGTTTCCCTTTCAGAGGAGAAACAGAATCTGAGCTACCTTCTTATATTTGGAAAGAATATATCACCAACTAATCCTTTGTTGAAAGAAAAAGCATCAAAAAAATACTCCTTTCCAGGGATTACAGGCAAACTCAATGCCTATCCCCCAGTTTGAGCTGAAAGATTGTGATAGCAACCCTAGCTCATTGCTTCTTCCTTCTTCAAAAGGTATTCCAAGGATCTTGCTGTGAATGCAAAAGACTCATCATTGATTGTTAAAAGAAGACAGAGTGGTGAAATGTAATTCCTGAACTGGTTCTTCTCTTGTAGTGTTGGTGGAAGCAGAGGAGACCCTGGAAAGGGAAAATGAACTAGTGCAAGAGAAGCATCTGTGTGGAGAATGGGAAGGTGACACTTTCAGACAGTTATAGAGACCTGTGGGAGATGAGACACTTTT
>WAAG01006993.1:2971-27945 GCA_013390105.1 Tichodroma muraria | reverse complement strand
GAGCAGGTAATCAAAGTGCATCTTCTCCCCTGCTGGGGTATCACCCTTCTCCACAGCTCCTCCCAAGTTCATAAGTTTTCTTCTCCAGTATTAAGGGATTTGAACATTTTGGGATTACTGAGGTGACTGAACTGCTACTGGCCAGAAATGAAACATACTCCAACAAGATGACCCTGAGCTGGAGGTGAACAAATAAAAACTGTATACATATGGAGTATTAAACTTCTAGTTACAAGCAAGATTTTCAAGAGAAATGCTGAGCAGATTAAAATAGAGCACAATAAGGCGTGGTAGAGGAAGGGATCACAAAACACAGCATAGACTGCAAGAATGTAGGGGAGAGAACCAGTGTTCCTATGCGAATTCTTTGCTTTAAGGATCATTTTAGCATCATCTTTCTAAAGACTTCATGGTTTGTTAAGGCACCTTAGCAAGAGCATTGCCTGACTTCTTGACTACTTGTCTGTTTAATGCCTTAACGGTTTTGTTAAACAGGAGATTAGTACAAAGCAAAACATGAAACAAACCTTTTTCTATTGATTTTGACAACAAAAACTTTTCTCTTGTTCTTTCTGTGAGAACACTGCTATAGAGACTTAGCAGGCCATGGCTCTGTTTCCTCAGCATACAGTTTAGTAGCTTCTCTTCCCTCAGTGGGCTCCCCTCAGCCCAGCATACATCCAAGAGCTCCCTGAATAACTGCTTTATTTCATCTGCTTGATGCTCCACCTCAAAAGTCACTATACTGAGAGCAGCATAAATTGTATCTACTAGTTCTCTTTGATCTAGTTCAGCTGAAAGCTCAGAACTGCTCTGAAGCCTCTGCAGAGATTTCAAGGAGTCACGAAGAAACTCAACAAAGACGTTTTGTAGAGAGCGATATTGCTGGAGTGAGGAGCTGTGTGTGCCTTGCTCCCCCTGGAAAAACTCCAGCAGGGCTTTTGCCCTCTGGGGAGCCCGCAGCAGAAGCTTCCGGAGAGCTGAAACAACATCCAAACTGAATCTGTGAGAACAGTCATCTCTTCTCTTGCTCTCTGCGATGTGCTTGTTCTGCGCGCACTCAAACGCTTCGAACAGTTCCTGGCAGGGAAATAATAAAAGAGTAATAAGCCTTTTAGACTACATTAATATATGAAATTAATTCTTTAAAAAAATAGAAGAAGCTTGAAAGCGAGCAGATAAATCAATTTGGAAACACCATACTACCTAAGAAATCCATTAATAATGATCCGCATCGTCCAGTATCTTTCCTAGAAGAGCGTATATGCCTGAATGTTTAACAAAATACAAAAAATCCTGTAAAACACAAGTACACTATAAGGACCATGTATAAGGAAGGAACCACAGCAGTCCCTATGGGATGGCTGAAGCACTGCCATTTTCTAACTCTAAGCAATATCCTAATGTAACTGTATCTTCACTAAGATACACTCACCCCCTCTACCTAGGGTAAGATTCACTACCTCTTAAGGTCACTAAGAGCATAATGATTAGTGGGGTTTTTTTCACCCTGCTTTTCCAGATTAGTACCATCTATCTACCAACTGTATCATCCTCATCAATTTTTCAAATCTGATTAAAACTGATCAACAGATTCAGAAGCAATCTCACAGACTTAAGCAACAATAATTTTTCTACCTATCAGAAGCAAACCTACAATTTCAGAACTGGGAAGGGGAAAACAATAAACAAAAAGTCCCAATTAGCCCACCCAAAAAGAGTTGGGAAGGTGAGGGACAAGTCAATTGAATAGCACTCAAGCAGCACTTTTGGCACTCCTAGAATTATGTGAGTGCTGTCTTTGGCTCAAAGAACACCTCAGAGATTACCTAGGGGAGAGGTGGTTGGTGTGCACAATGAGAACAGAAAGCAGGTCCACAATACCCTTTTTTTTTAACATTATTTGCTGGATCCAAATGTAACTCTATCTACCAACATGCCTCTGACAGAAACTGTGACAAAGATATGAGATTGCTCAATCTCATGTTTCTGTGCAACACAAGTGGACAGAGTGGGCAATGGTGGAATCATTCATGACCTCAGAGGTGAGATGGTAACATGCACAGACTTCATTATTCATTAACAGTCTTCAAGCAGATTTAGTTTAATCAACATTCAAGTTTGCCTTGCTTGTTTTCATCCTGTAATTGCTAATTCTGTATCCTTAGTGAAATACTGAACAAGTTTTCCTAACCTGAAATAGCCCTTGAATATAGTAAGTTTTCATTTTCCTCTTAAAAAACAGACAACCCAAAAAAGAGTATCTGTAAGGAGTTAGAATCTATAGGACTAGAGGCAACATCTTATGACATTTCACACACGTCAGATATGAATCTGTTGTAACTAACATCAAATTAGGACAATTCTACAGTTAGTAACTTTCCTGATATTCTGCTCTGTACTTGCTTTTGATATAAATCCATCTTTGAATATTTCCACATACTTCTCAAATAAATCAGCCTGCATCTTTTAATTAATAATGGAAAATGGTTCCTAGACCTCAGAACAGAAGTCATACCAATCCCTAGGCAACGTCAGCAGTAATAGTAGAGTATCCAAAAACTTCCAGAAAGGGGGAAAAAGGGGTGCACAGGAGATGAAAATTAAGATCTCTGAAGAAAGAAAATACATATACTTTCAAAATGTGCTTACTGACTATAGTTTATTTTGGCTCACAGCGGGCTGTAGGTTTATGATTCTTACAGGTGTCTATGGATTGAAGACTGTGGCAAGCAGCTGCAGTCAGGACTGACATGTGTTAGAAACAGCACGTAGAAAAACCTGTTCCTTGCCTGCCTGCAGCCTCCACTCTAGCCAGAGAAATCACCTGCAGGCACACTGGATTAACTTCAGAAAGGGATCTGAATTACACTCTTTCTCAGTTGCCTAGAAGATTAATAACACATTAACATCTCAGGCAGTTAGCAGGAAGCATTAACTTCGATCTGATGAAGGCGGGCACACTGAAAAACAAGAAGAAATAGGGCATAGAAGTAGCTCACCTTTAGGACTTCCTCAGAGACATCTTTCTGTAGTTCTTCCAAGAACAATAAAAATTCAGTTTCTCTCTGAAGAACAACTGGAACAGTTTTCTGAAACCATATAAGAATGGAAAATACATTAGTCAATAAAACTTTTATTTACATTAGTATATAAACATAATCACAGCTATTTCATTAACATTTCGAGGCAGACTGAAATATCTCTCTGAAGTAACCTAATCCTCAGTTAAAGGCTGTTCCAGTCAGGTTCTGCTCTCACACCAGTTGATTTTATTTATCCATACATTTGGAAACAGAGACCTCATCAAGAATCACAAAACCATCGTTTCCTCAGAATGCAATGAAAAAATGCAAGTCTAAGGATAAGCCAAGGATAAATGACTTCGAAAAAGAAGTATGCACATCCCTCACCATCTAAAGCTTATAAAGAATTGTTTGATACCTGAGCTACTTCATCTTTAATGTAAGAGAAGTGCTACACAAATGCAGAATTTGATACACTCATGATTTTCATTTACATGAATATGTAAAGCTAAAATGCTAACTTCTAATATCTTTTAAAAAAATCTAGTTTTTCTCTTTGGTGTGAATATTACACTTCTTTCTTGATAAATTTGTTAAATGCAAAAGCAGCGCATGTCTCCAGATACTCTGAGAAATTAATTCCATGAAACGTTGGAAAGCCCACATTTAAATAAGCAATTAGGTAGACATTCTGCACTTGGAAGTCAGAGCTATAAGATGCATTTGGAAGTCATCAAGTCGTTTCTGTACCTGATTCCTGGCAAGCCATTTTTCCAGCACAAGAAGCCAAAGCCATGCAGTTCTCCATGGGCTAGAATTCTGTCCCCAACTACAAAAGCAAGAAGCATAGACAGTGGATTATACAAGGTTGTCTCCATCTCCAAGATCCAGGAAAACACTGTCAGAGATCATTTTGATTTTATATTTCTTTGAATAAGATAAAACCAAAGACAAGCAAGTAGCCAAAGACAAAGGAAAAAAATGCAGAGAAACTAGAATATTGTTGTTCTTGCACATCAATTCAGTGATTTCTGCTGTGCAAGTAACTGTTTTTAGATTGGCCAAATACTACTGGCATAGTTCCTCAAAACAAAGAAATCTAGTTCTGGTCCAAAGTTCAGTCTGTATAGCTCTCTTTGAGCACTTCAGCAGATTTCATTGAAATGTGACCACTTGCCAAACACTTCTACTTCCTGTTCTGCCTATTTCTACCAAAAAAATGAAACAAAGTTTTAGGTCACAGCAGCCCAAGTGCAGCTCTATATCCAAATTAAAAGTGAAGCAATCTACTAATTAAACAAAGAATCCTTCTAATTTCCATCAGCATTTCATGTGCTCCAGTACTTCAACATCCCAAAGCCTACACAGTTAGGAACATATTCAGTACTGTCAAAGGGACTGGGAAAAGGAGAAAGCACAATATAGATCCCTGTCCTTTAAAAATCTCAACACTACTAACTAAAGCCTTTAAATGTGATAGCTCAGCTATTAAAGAACAAGATTGAAAATTCTTATGTCTCATGTGGCTGTTAGCGATATTTATCTAACCACAAGCACACCTTCCTCCAGATGCTTCAGCTGCTGTCAGTGTAAATTGTTTATTAGAACCTTGACTGAAATGTCACACAAACTTTAATGTGAAGAAGTATGACCATCTAATTAGACAGGGCGAATACCAATGTTCCCTGAAGTGCTAGAAAGTTGTCCTTCAGATACACCTAACTGAAAAAATAAAAAGAGATAAAAAGTATTGAGTATAAAATAAGAGATAAAAAGTAAAGAGATTGAGTAAAACCAATGCCATTCCAAAATACAGTCTGAGAGAAACAAGAAATCAACAGCATAATTTGAACTTTTTAGAACTGCAGTGTTAGAAATTAGGAGATTTTTCAAGAGCTGGAAAACAAGATAACATTTTAAATAACTACACTGCTGATCTCGGTGGTTCCATTTCTAAATTAACTGAAGCTCAGTGTCAAAGAAATGTATTTGCAAGGGTTGGTCCTTTTCCTTCAGTAAAATCTAAGAAAATCGGTTCTGAAATGATTCAAAGTAGTTTTAAGCTTGTATCAATCACCATGTCAGCTACGTAAATGAACTCAACTTATTATCCCGGTGAGATGGACAGCCTGCTACGTTCTTGGTCAGTGATAAGACAACAAAGTTCAGACAACAGCATCACAAGACACCTCAGCACTGAAGTGTTATTTCCCTGATTCTACCTGTCTCCCACAGCCAACACTAAGCTAACTGCTCCTCCGTATTTCACGTTCAAGCCTACGGAACCAGACCAGTACCTCACTTACCTTACCACCACGGGACAAGCTACCAGAGCCTGAAGAATTGTCTCCACCTTCCCGGGGCCGTCCCCGTGCCACTGGCTCAGCTGGGGCACGCAGGCCTGTGCAAGCTCCCAGTGCCCACGCCGTACGCACTCACAGAAAAACCCGAAGAGACGCTCCAGAGAGTCCGCTTCTTCGTTCCCAAAAGAATGCATCCTCCCAGCCGAGGGGATAACCCGGGACGGAGTGACACACACGAAGGCGATGCCTGGCGGGGCAGGGCGCGGCCCCGGCGGCGCTGGGCTCTACAGCACCGCCCCGGCACCGCCGCCCCGCGCCGCCGCCATCTTGGGCGCCGCCTCAGCTGACCGCGCCGCCGGGCCGCCACGCGGGCAGGGCGCCCGCCCATTGGCCGAGCCGGGGAGAATGTAAATAAAGCGCCATGTTTGTTTGGGGCGCCTGACGCCGCCGCGGGGCCCGGGCAGCGCAAGCTCCGCCCCCGACAAGAGCGCCCGCTCCCCGCCCCACGTGCCAGCCCCTCCCCTCGTTCGTGCCTCGCGAGGCTCTGATTGGCTCCCGACAGAAGCTCCGCCCCCGGGCGACGCGGGGGCCCATGCGGGGGNGGGTCCGTGTGTACACGTAAATGCACCTCAATACACCCGTGCAGGCGTACAAACGTGTGTGGGAGTATATGTACCCCCTGTATAGCTGTATAACCCTGTACATATACTTCACTCTGCTACACATATACATACATACATATATACATATATACATTCACACCCCCCTATACATATATATATAAATATATATAGATACACATCTACACTGTGTACTACTAC
The DNA here is from genome assembly GCA_013390105.1 of Tichodroma muraria. Lineage (NCBI taxonomy): Eukaryota > Metazoa > Chordata > Aves > Passeriformes > Sittidae > Tichodroma > Tichodroma muraria. The sequence continues at coordinate 21,795 of WAAG01006993.1, read as the reverse complement.
TATATCTGCAGTATATAGAGGGGTATATATAGGGTGTACAGACCTACATCTAGGTTTATATATAAGGCTCTAAATTGTATGTAGTAGGGAGTATCTTCCGGGTGTGTTATGCACACTCACCCGGCATTTTCAATGCTTGTATAAAAATGGGAGGCACAGCTCCAGGTAGAGCTCCAGGTACAGCTCATCGGGCGTCCCCCTGCCCTCGGGGGGGACGTTACTTGTGAGCCTGCCCCAGAGGGACACAGAGGCGCAGAGGGCAGTGACTCAGCTGCTGGGCTGGGTGGTGTCCGGGCAGTGTTTGGCAGAGATAAGACCCCCCTCAACATCCTCCCTTTATTCCGGGCTTTTTGTTTGCTTTTGTCCCGACACACAAAACAAAAACTCCTCGGGGGACTGCAGCGGCGAGGCAAGTGTAAGAGCGAGAGAGCGGTGATGACAGAGGAGAGGTGTGCCAAAGTAAGTGACCAAGTCAGTCCCCAGGGCCCCAGGGTCCTGAATGGAAAATAGGGGATGGGAGTTGTGCCCATGTGCATATGCTGGGATCCACCAATAAACTCTCCAAGAAGCTTGCAGGAGTTTCTACCACTACTTCCTACAGCTTCCTGAGTATTGCTCACCTGTACGGTTAACTAGGTGTCCACAGATAAATGGTGTGTGGGCAGTCACGCCTTGGGATTTTCTCCAGCCACGCTGGATGAGCTGTACCTGTTGAGACCATGTGGTCGTAATTTGTTCTGTTCAGTTCTGATATCCTGTGCCTTTAGTGATGGTATTTATTATGGTGCACCTCTGCACAAACAATTTCTCAATGTGCACTTTCAGTTTGGGGTAGTATTTTGTATCTTGTCTCTAGGCGAGGAAGAAGCTTTAGTGGGACATAAGACCTGTATGAGCATGAACTTCGGTTATCTTGAGATCTTTAATGCCTATTACCCGCTTTCAAATTGCTTTATCCAGTTTAAAGTATTTCCCTAGAGTCAGATTCTTTACAAGTAGTTTCCTTATGTAAGACATATCAAGTGCTTGATGCATTTCTTTTGTTACAAAGTTAAAAACATACTTGCTGGAGTCACCTGTACACTCCTCCAAGAGTAAATTTGCATCATTAACAATTAGTAGTACTGCTGTCATTTTTGAAGGTAAATTTTAAAATTATTCTTCCAATATTGATCTTGTTAGGAATTAGAGGTTTATTCATATATCTGTGAAGTTCTAAAGGTAGCTCATTGTGAATATCAAGGTGGGAAAATAAATTGTATAAGGTCATCTTAGCAGAAGATACAACTAGTATAATAAAATTAGGAAATGAGGTACAAGCAGAACATTTTTTATCTTGAATTAGTGTGCATATATTGTGCAGGTCTTCTAGCAAAACTGTCTGAAATTTTACCTTGGAACACTGGAACGATAAAGCTCTTTTTATCTCAAACAGGGTCTGTTGTGCATTGCCTTGGAATATTATCAGTGTTATGCCAGTTGCTAATAACATTTAGTGTTTATAGCAGCTTCTTTCCAAGTGAATCTGCATAGGGAGTGATTACATGCTGCAGTGTAGTATTCTGACATTTACATTTTAAAGCCATATCTGAAAATGAAGCCTCAAAAAAAATCCCTATCAATTGTCTCCAAGGTCTCTCTTTAATATTTCCATGTCAGCTGTGGCCTGTATTAGTTCCTCCACTGACCATCAAAGCTGTTAGAGAATTGCTTCGAAAAAGCAAACGTAGCTCAGATCTTTGGCGCAGCTTGCAACTACAGGTCTCTGTGAACAGGACAAAAGTAGATCCACCAAGAAACCATTTTTTGCCTCTGAAAAATTGTGACTTTTCAAAGTCACTGACATAAAAGGACTAGGATTGCCTGTGAGGATTTGGTCAACATGCAGTGGCAGGGCAGCATCTACGCTGCCTTTACAGTGGAGGACAGAGGCTGCCTGGCCTGATGATGCCAAGTTAGCTCACCAAAATCTGGTAGCAAATTTGAGGTGGCAGGACAGAGTAGGTTCCAGAAGAGCCTGCACAACGTATCGTGCTGCCACAAAGCTTCTCATCTGCTGCGACCACAGCAACTAGAGAGCTGTTACCAGATTTATTGTGCCATTAGAGTGCAAGAAGTACTTTGAGCTGGAAATACATTTATTTTGTACATATAAAAATAAACCCAAGTTATACCCGGTGATCAAAGTAGCTGTTAAAGCTGTTTTACCCACAGCATGACCCTCTGCAGTCATTCTCACTGTTCCCTGCAGGTGGAGCAATATGTTGGTGAAATTAAAGGTGGCCTGAGACCAACGATGAAACTCACAGTCATGGGCATGGTACACTCCAAACCCAAGAGGTAGGTGAAGGGACTGCTGGGGGCTTCACCCTGTTATATGCTCCTACCTTTCTTCTAAATTCAGACACTTCCTTGGAGGTATGTGGTGCTCTTGGAAGGAAGAAAGTCAAACAGGTTAACAATTCATGGCCTTATTTAATTTTCCTGCACTCAGACTAAGATTAAAAAGTCAGGGAGGAGTTCTCTGTTCGGCCTCTCTGACTGCCCAGACAAGATTTTCTACACTTATCTACTGTGAACTGGAGGGAACACACACATGGCATTTCTCCTTCAGGAAGTGGTGCAATTCTCAACCTGAGTCTTGGTTGTCTGTGGGGGGATTGGAATCAGCACCATTGAAAAAACAGTTTTGGCACAGGAGGTAGAGGCTCTTTGCTGTCTTTTATCTGGATAGTAGCGACTATTCTCATCATTACACTTTTTTGCATCTACAGCTATCAACTCCACTGCTTCCACTGGTGAAGAGTATGCCATAACCTCTTTTAAGACACAAATGAGTACATGTTGAAGGGTTTGATTTCAGTCAAGACAGAGGGAAAGCAACAACAGAAATCACTAGCATTCCACTGGACACTGTGGGAGGAAACAAATACCAGCCAGGTCTCATCCCTTTCTCCAGCTTCTAAGCCTACAGAAGTCCTGTGTTTCAGTCTGACAGGAAATCAGCAGATATCTCTATTCTCTATAAGCATCTACCATGTTCATTGTGTCCTTTCACACTTTTGAAAGTTTCAGTCATTTAATAGATTTTTTTCAGCTTTTCAGTGACTCTGCTCTGTGATCCAGTGGATGCCAACAAAGATGTTGCGCTGTTATTTACAGTTAACTTCAGTGAGAAATCCATCACCCGAAATGCACGAATTGCTGGGAAATGGGGAAGAGAAGAGAAGACTATTCCCTACTTTCCATTTACAGCAGGTGACACATTCAAGGTAATTTTTCAGGTACTATGACTAGGGTAGAGAAAAGGAGGGGAGAAAAGCTGAAGGCTATGTATATGACCACAACCAGCCAGCCACTGACATTGCCAGGTTAACTCATCTAGTATGGCACAGACAGCAGCAATTCAAGCCCTGATGGGAAAGATGCATCCCTTTCTCTAATTATAGTGAGACTACCCACTGGAGCTTTGCAGTATCATCTCAGAAGAGAGTAGGTTATTTATTAGGGGCATTTCAGATGAACTGATAGATTTTGTGCTTCGCTATCCCCATAACATTTAGTTCTAAGGTGATGCTGTTGAAATCAGTCCTGCCGTTGATCTCTAACACCCTTCCCTGTCCTTTTCCACTGCAGATGGAGCTCTTATGTGAACACCAGCAAATACGAGTTTTGCTTGATGGACGGCAGCTCTGTGACTTCACTCACCGCATTCAGCCTCTGAACTTGGTGAAAGCTTTGCGCATCTCAGGGGACATCAAGCTTACCAAAGTGGCTTGAAAAAATGAGACCATGATATCACCAGAGGATAGAGGAAAATGTACTTTCTCTTGTCTCAGACATGTTTTGTCTTTCCCCCTGGATTCTGGAGAGTCGGAACTGTATCTTTTTAATTTGCTGATGTGTTTGAGATATACACTTTTTTTCCCCCATACACACTCATAGTGATTGCAGACCTATGGCTGGTCTGGATAAATCTCAAAGCCTTTGCTGAGATACACACACTTCTGGCCTCCCAAACTGCAAGATTTATGATGTTATGCAGTATCTCACATCCTTATGGCTCCTTACCCCCTCAGGCATGCCAGGTGGCAGAGCTCAGTTCTCTGTGGTGGGTGGCTGTTGGCCTTGTGACTAGAACTGGGCATTATGCAGGTCATGGGTCTGAGAAAAGAGAAGCAGGAGATTTTCTTATAAATGAATAAGGAGTCTGATGGGCTCACAGCAAGGCTCACATTATCAGGAGGGAATTGCTTTTTCTGGAAGCTCTGCTCAGTCAGCACAAAACCATCTGTGCTTCCCAGCAGAGAGCAATAAATGCCTTACCTGCCTTACCCTGTCTCTTCCAGGCCTTAAAAGCTTTTCCAGAATGGAAAGGTTTTGACAGCTGTGGATTTCACAGTCTTCTCTGCACCAGCCTTAGGAAATGGTATCTGTAGCTGAAACTGCACTGCCCATTCTTGTTCTTGCATCTAATTAAAACTGCACCTTTGCTGGCAAACTTCTTTACGAGCTCTCTTAAATATTTGAATGCATGTAAGTGTTGTGCTGTTATTTCACTGCTGTAGATTTTAAGAAAAATCCTAAATATATGGCTATTCTAATAAATAAACAAGCATGTATCATATTCTGACTTTGGTGATGGACTTTTTTCAGTACACAACTCAGAGAACAAAACATCTGTACAGAAATGAATCTGTGGATAGAGGGTTATCAAATTCCTCTATGACTTCAGGGAAGATACAGAGCTATATATTTGAAGGCTTTGCAGAATCTGGCTGTCAGATACAGGTACTCAGATAAAACAAGGAATTTTATGAAAATAGTGTATCAGCAGGGTATTTGACTGACTGGGTGTTTGAATAATTTCCTACATTGCATTTTATCCTCCGGTGTCTCAGTTTATATATAAATCTAAAATTACAGTGTGCGAAACCATTATTTTTCATATTATATACACAAACTTCCCTCTGAGAAAAAACACATCTCTAAAAAGCACAGGATATTCAAATGCATTGTGTTGGTTTTTTTTAATATATTTAATGATATCAAATACAAGTTTAGTAGACAAATAATCAAAAAAATAATGACTTAAAATAGAAAAAGCAATAGTGAAGACTGCTACTATAGTTCTCTGTCCAAATGGTGCTCCAACATAAATGGACTTATAGTAATAATCAGAAGGAGAAGTCTTGCTTTTAAGCCTGAGGGATTTCTTCCAATATATTCAGCACAGAAATTGTCTGGAACTTCAACTGGTTTGATTTGATACTCAGGATCCTGTTCTAATGTGGGACATTACCAGCATAAGAGTAACATATACGGTGGAGAGCAAGATCCTTTGCTCTTTTCCAGTCTAACAGAGACCAAAATAGCAGAGCAGATGGATGGACAGACAGACCCCTTGTTTGTTTTGCAATGCATATTGTCCTGGCAGCTGGGTTGTGGCTTAGCACAAGATTCGTGTAGTATACCAAGAAAGGCAGCCTCAGACACCAGCACCTTTCATGACTTAGATGTTTCAGTCTTAACTAGGTTTATGAGCCCCTTTATAAAGGGGAAAGGAGCAAGACAATTCTGCTTTAAGATAAAGCACAACCTGGATCCGTCAGACATAGACTGAATACTTGTACAAAAGATCCTTTTCTTCCTTCTTGGAATATCTTCTTGTTTCTTTGTAAAGCCCCAGTTTTCTTTATCCACGTCTTTTGGTGTCTCTTGGTTAGATGAGAAATTCAAAGTGGGGGAATTATTCTGGATCTACATGATCTGGTCTGCATGGTCTGCCAGGAACTGGTAGGTGTTATGGTGATTCAAATAATGAAAATAGACTATCAAGGGAAAAGCAACACTCCCAGACAATGACAGCAGGAAGTTGGTCATAAATGCTGTTTGTCATTTGGCAAGGAGTCCACATTACTCATGTCAGTGGTTTGATTGCCTCAATCCACTGCACTCGCTCTGCCTTGGAGCTGGCCTGGATGTAATAATGAATGTCATTTTTGGTGATGATTTTGAAAAGGTTGCCTTGCACATTTCCCTTCACTCCTGCAGAGAAAAACACCCCAACAGATCAGGAGGGTGCACAGAGAAAATCTTTCTTGCAGATACAAAGCTTCGTAGGGAATAATTTGAATTTTGTGAATTAGGGAATTAAATCTTTCCTTTTTATTATGAATAAGACATCTAAAGCTTTTGTGTCTTTGATTTCCCTCTTCAAAACCCCTGGAAGTGTTCAAGGCCAGGTTAGATAGGGCTTTGAGCAAACACGTTAAGTGGAAGTTGACCCTGTCTGGGTCAGGGGCAGGGGGGCTGGAACTAGATGATCTGTGGGGTCCCTTCCAACACAAACCATTTGTTGATTCTGTGATTCTATGAAAATATAGTATAGGCATTCCTGCCACAGATTGTATTAACTAGTGTGCACTCTACAGCATAGCTAAAATAGTCTCTGTTTAGGTGGAGACTATTGTTTGAGTTATACGCTGGAATGATGAACCCTTACCAGTTAGCACAGCAGATGAGATTTTCTCCTGCCCATAGCTGGGTTTCTCTTAGCAAGAAGCTCTATTGTTTATCATGTCCCCCTGTTCCCAGGCAAAAGCTTTTTCAGACCTCTTTAGAAAGCTGTTCTGTATTTGGTATCTATATATTGTGCTTACCATCATAAAATAAATTGCTTTAATAGCAGAAACACTTATCTGTGAGGCTGAGGTTCTAGGAAAACGCCTGAGATAAGCCTATGCTTCAGCAGAACTGTTTTTTTATTGCTGTCTTTATGTCTCCCCTACCTTTGGGTTCTAGCAGGTCAGAAAGGAAAAGGTAATAGCGTAAGTTGAGAGGACACAGAAATGGATGGATGGCATCAGAGGACGCCTCAAGATTTTGAGTTAAACAACACCCAAAAAGAAAGTGTTTTCTATTTGTCTGTTAACCTGGAATATTAATCAGTCTTAGGACTGTCTCAGAGGTCATATGAGAAGAGGTCATATGAGAGGTCATTTTTTCATAAGAAAAGCCCATATAAAGAGAACATCCAAGATACGTGCAAATAACGCTAAAAATAAAGTCCCCTTTGGTGTAGATAACCCAGCGGAACAGGGATTTGTGACACGCCTCTTCCCTTGCTTGCGAAGGGAAACGGAAAGTCAGCCCACTTGTGTATACAAGCAGCCATATATATAAACCCACACCCACAGACTGTATTGCTATGGCATAAATATAAATGTATGAAAGTTTAGAGGCTTGTGCTCACCTGCAGGGACTCCGTTGTCCTCCAGAGCTGAGACAAGACAGCCGCGAAGAGAGAATCCACCTACTGGTTTGTTATCTTCCTGCAAAGAAAAGAGAAACAAGGCATAGCTGGAAAATGTCATCATTTTCCAGAGCACATGCATTACTTCTATGAAGCTGGAGATGTTATGCTGTTTTTTTCAGGCATAAAACATCTGTGTCACAAGAGAAATCAGTTAGAACACGTAGTTAAATGCAGTACTATATTTTTTCAGTCCCATATGTTTCTGTGATGTAGCTGGGCACAGTGTAGATCAGTTAAAAGCACAAGGATAGGCAATCACACTTCAAATGTATGTACGGTTTTATCAATAACAACATACTGAATTGTATTTATTTCTGTAAGTATTTAGCTTGCTGCTTTTCACTGAGACCGTTTGGGAAAGATCTGGCTCTTTTCCCTAGTTGGCTGGCACTCTTGTTTCGTGCCTTCAGGTTCTGCAGTTTCAGTTTATAGCCTTGCAAGGATAAGTTGCAGTGAAAAAAAAAAAAAAAAACACGAAGGAACAGGAAGCAAAAAATGAACTGGCTCCATAAGTTCTTTTCACTGGTATGTTGTTTCTGCTCTCTTTAAAAGTCACATAAAGCACTTGGTCTATACATGCTCTTCTTGCAATCCTGTTTGGCTTTGTGCTACCCTAACTATCTGAGTTGCTCACAGAGATTATTATATACATGAATATAAATTCTACTTTTCATGAGAATGTTTAAAACTGAGTAGTAAAAATTCCTATAAATACTTTGGCATTAAGAAGATCCTATTCAAACCTGGAATAAGGATGTAAAAAAATCCCAATATTAGTATGATCCTCAAATGGTGTGATTCATCCCAGAAAGATCACAACCCAGGAAGAAACTCTGCAGGACCATGGTCCCAGACTGTGAGGGTACAACAAAAGACCAATCCCAAGAAGACTGCTGCCGCTCAGCTAAGGAAAAGGAATCTCACTTGGATCTCACTGGAAAAAGGACAGAAGACACTGGGATACAAAATCCTACAGGACAACCTCCTAGGGTAAGGCCAGAGAGGTATGATGCCTGGAAATGGATAGAGGAACCCGGAGTGATAGAAACATTTACAGCATAATTGTAACTTCATTATAATGTTAATGTCTTTTAAAAGGATTTCTGGGGATGGTAACTTCCCACTCACATACCCCACTCACATACCTTGGTGGGATCATAGTAGTGCAAAAAAGCAGGATCAGCTCTCAAAACAAATTTTCTCACCTTCCAGTTTTTCCTCTTGTGCCCCTGCAAAATGGAAGAATTAAAATTACTACCTCTTGAAATGACCATTTTCCTACAGGCTGTAGGGCAGACATAAATAAATACCAAAAGAAAGAGGGTTTGGACCCAACAGAGAAAAATATTTCCTAACATCTTGGTAATTCCCATGACCTTCTGCTTATCTTTCTTCTTCATATGTTGACAATTCCTTCGTCTCTTCCCTCCCTCTGCTGAGAACTAAGGAAGCAGAGCGACAGGAACAAACGGTTATAATCTCTCATTCCCGCTTTTAATTTCAGATTAAATATGAGTTTCAGATTAAACCCCATGCTGTGTGTGCTCCAAAGGGGTTATGTCAGGTCCTTTTGCAGCTCTTTACTCTTTCACTGCAGCCCTCTCACTGCTGCCAGGCCTGTGCCAGGCCCTGTGAGCATTCCCTCTCCTGGAGGACTGGGGCTGGGGCTGCTGGGGGCTGTCCCTGGCTGCTGCTGACCACGGGCAGAAGCTCCTGGGCAGCTCTCGTGTCCTGTAGTGATGTGGGGCTGCCCTGCCAGCCTGTGGGGATCCCACAGTGCCATGCCAACCCTCATAGAGCCCTGGCAGCTGGAGGAGGGAGGGTTGGGAAGCACCTAGTGATCCAGTTTGCACAACACTGAAGCTGGGGCTGTGTGTACAAGGCTTCAGAGTAAGAGTGTGGCCATGCAGTGCAGGTAGGGCTCCATTTTCAGGTGACTGTGTTATGCTTTGAAGAGTGATTGACCCTCATCTTGTTCATAGTAAGCGTTGGAAACTATGTCTTGCAGACCAAGGATCTTGGAAACCATTATTGCCAACAGGTACTTGTGCCCAAAAAAACATGTTTCACTACCACCAAAGCACCTGTGTGTACATGAGTGAGTGCCCACAGGTAAATGTCCACTTCATACAGAGGTCAAGCTACTCAGCTTTGAAATTTGTCTGGGGCCAGCAGCTCATCACTGTTCACACTACCTGGATGGGATAGGTTCAACCAAAGGTGGCTCTGCTTGGAAGTGAATGTAACACCTCCGGTAGGATTTGGAGTCTGTGTGGTACTTCTGCTTTTGATGCTGTTTTGTACTTTTCAGTATATTATCAATATGTACAGAATATCTAATTAATCCTGCCTGAGCAAGTTCCGTGGTTCACTTCTTTATAACTGGATACTCTTAACTGCAAGACCTCAAGTACTGACAGGCAAATTAGTTCTGCTGGGCACATCTGTCCAGCCATCATTGTACAAGTCACATTTACTCTCTAAGAAACCCTATGAGCTGTACTTTTTCTTGTCTCCCAGGGCAGGGTCCATCCTTACCTGTTTCACTAAGAATCCTTGCTTGACGATTGTGCCACTTAATTCAGAGATGTTAAAAGGTACCTCTTCCTTGGAACCGGTATTTTTCTTACTGGTCTCAGCCTGCAAATAGGGGAAAAGACAGTTCCACTTTTCTTTTTAATCTGAATAGACTTTTAAGTGCAAAATTCTACATTTTATTTTCCATTTTATTTTCCTTAGCTGTTTTTAACTTATATTTCCTGAGTAAATTCTACTCCATAGCTCTGCTGATCAGCCTCATAGGACCAAGATTCACAGGCAACAAATTACTCCTGTAAATCTGTTCATGCTGGGTGTAAGTGCTGTGGCCTTGAGCTGTAGCACAACTGCAGCACTGCCTCCAATACATGCAGACACAGCACTGCACTCCAGAGACACACCTCTTTTAATGCCTAATTATGTAATTTGTAGATCCCTCCATATCCATGCAGCTATCTGGCTCCAGCAAAAGTGCCAGTGTTAGTAATACCATAAGACTAGAGCTGTTCCTTCTGCATTTACCTTCTCAGCCTGCGCATTTGCCTTTGGTTGCATGCTGTGCACCTCCACCCCAAATCAAGTGGGTGATGAGGGCCAGAGGAGGTGCCTCTGCCGGCAGCTGCATCACTTACAAACATGTACAGCGCGGTGGAGTCGTCGAGGAACTTCTCAGAGAGGTCGCTGGAGCGCGTGGCCTCAGTGCTGCGGACTCCCACGGGCCTGATGAAGTTCTCATCCATCAGCATGGACGCCAAGGTGACGGCCTCGAACCGTGACACAGCAAAGCTGTTGGAGATGAGCCAGTCCACCAGGGCAGAACCTGCAGGAAGAATGGTAGCTCTCATACCAAGACAGTGTGCTCATCTGAGGAAAGGCAGATGGTCTCCTGCCACACAAGTTTTCACTTGCTGAAATACTTTGGCACCATCCCAAAGATTGTCAGAGAAGTGCAAAGTTGACCAGAAGTTAGTGGGGTTCTGAGTGTGCTTCCATACATCCAAAGAGCAAGAGAGAAAGGCGTTGGAGAGCTTGGCTGCACTGCCAGGTTCCACTGGGCCAGAGCTTATCCCACTATGAAGGCAATACAGTTGCTCCCTTGTCCCTGCAATGTGGCACATCAGATGTGAGGTGGCTCTCTGCCTGCAGTAGGTGTACCTGTGAAGGTCTCTTTATATCTGTTGCCTTGATCCAAATTGCGGGTCAGCTTAATTCCAGTACTGCTGTCATACATTCTCTCCACTATGTTGCTGCAAACGAGAGCACAGCACAATGTCAGCAGATGAGAGAGACAGGCAGAAATAGCTGCATACTTCTGTCAATGCCTGGGACGTCCTCATGATTACCCACATAAAGATGGGAAGTATTCTAGGTACTCCCCCAGAAGCACTGTCCTAAGTACATTCCAGGAAAACTGTATTCTCCCAATAGCAGCACTAAACAAGATGCCTCACAAAGTATATTTCAATTTAAAGCACTGTAAACTGATCTGTAGTCAGCCTGATTTACCTGTTCAACACAAATCAAATTAATGTAGTTCTTCTGTTTCTTAATCACTCTCTGTTTCCTCTTAAGATGATGCACCCTAAAAATCCTTGTCTGGATTCCAGATACCAGCTTTGAAAACTCAGCAACAGGGCACGGAGTCACCACACGGTGTTTCCCTGATGTTACACCTTTTGAGGTAATACATCTCCCCAGTGAGAACATTTGCAGCTGACTAGGAAGATATTCAAGCCAGCAGTGAGGTGCCTGTGCAGTCCCAAAAGACGATGGTCAGTAAAAAGTGCATTTCCTGGCTAAAGTATGTGCAAACCTAGGACAGGGCAACCAGTTTAGAGGTTCCTGGCCACACAGGAGCAGATCTGTGCAGAAAGGAGCCTCCCTTGACCATCCCCATCCATCAACTCCCTGAGTTGCAAACTACAGCAACAACAGAAGGAGAAATCAAATACACTTACTGGAGGCTGATATTTTCTAGCAGTTTGAAAGAGTTCTTCATTCTGTGAAGTTCTTGTACCTGTACTGGATGACCAGCATGAATAGCTCCAGTGATGTCCAAAGCCCAAGAGTCACGTTCCTCCCTGGAGCAACATTCAAGGAAATAGTCTGTATTGGTTTTTGTCTTTAGTTTGATGAGTAGCTGTGGAGAAAGAAGTACAGAGCAATAACATCATTTAGCTATTTCACTCCTCTTGCATTTTGCTTTTTTTAGCACTGGCCCAAATGACACAAATAAGTCTCACGGTGCAACCCACCTGAGCAGTTCAGAGCAATTCTTGTTCAGAAGGATGGTAGGCACAAATCTGGGTTTGTTTTGCTGGGGCTTTTTTTGTTTGGTTGGTTTTGTTTGTTTGTTGTTTGGGGTTTGTATTTTTATATTCTTTTTTTGGCTCTTCTATCCCCCTCAAATCCCTGAGTTTTCAGTTATAAACATGGCTTACATGCATGGAGCTCCTGGTACTTAGAAGAGAGCAGACCACACAGATAACCCATACAGAGGAAATCTGCTTTGCTGCTACCCATGGGCAAGCAGAGGAACACAGGAGGCACGTTTTCTTCCAGAGTCCTCTTGCTGAAAACTTTCTACAGCAGCAATATCCCACTGGAGAAGGAAAAAGGAGTCTGATCTGGCTGCCTGGGAGCACCTCATGGATACCCAGGCTTTAAGACAACTACCACAGATGATATTTCCCTTTTTCCCCACCCTCCTCATATTTTATTGGGTTGTTCATGTCGTCTCTCCACACACTGTTGGGCTGATGTATTTACATTTTTTCTCCTCACTGCGTGTACAGAAGTAGTGGTTGGGGTTGTTTTTTTTATTAATAGCTGACTCACATTTGGGCACAGGGAAGTGCAAAGACAGAATAAGGGAGTTCAGTGCTCGTCCTGGTTACACTGCTAGTGGCAGCTTGCTTTTGGCTGGGCCTAATTCTGGAAGCACCCCAGTTGGTATGGTTGCAGTAATCAAAGAAGCCAGGAGGAGAGGAAGAGATAGGAAGAAGTTAGAAAATCAGTGACATAGAGAAGAGATACATTTTTCCAGTCATACCGGTCTGTTCTCATATTCCAGGCATGGACAAGTAATAGTGCAGCCATCCAAGAGGATCCTGCCCTTTGGAGAAGGCTCCTTCTTGCCTCCTTCAATTTTGTAATACAGCAGCTTATCCTGAAGCAGAACGAACCATCTCACCTTCCAGTTACGAACAACATGTCCCTGGAGGGGAAGAAATCCACATAGCTGATTTTAACACAAGCACTGGGAAATGACCATATTTTCTTCTTGGCTTCTTGTATGAAAAGAAGCACAAGAAGTCATTGTGAGTCCTGTTCTCCCTGAAATACACATTTTAAATAACAAAATAGCGCAGCTCCATCACTATAAAATCATAGAGGAACAGAAAAGTACTGTGCTCTTCAGCCAGAAGAACTTCTTTGCTGGCAAGAATTGTTTCTTGTAAAAGCTCACGATTTATCCCAAATTTCTGATGTAGGTGCACACCTGTCTGCTGACAGCACAGGCAGCAACAGGGCTAAATCCAAGCTCCTCCTCTCTGCTGACCCCGGGTGGTGTCTTTTTCTCTTTTATTTTGATGTGGCTCTGGATGCCAAGTGGTTTTGCAAGTGCTTTGCTGGGTGAATTGGCTTTTCCTTACATCTCCCACTTACTGCTAATGAGAAGTTCGTTTCAATCCTATCTGCCTCCAATCTCCTGGACTAAAACATTCCTTGTGCTCCTGTTTCCTGTAAAGGAAATAAGCCTTTTAATGACAAAAGACTGAATGAAGGCTGCTGTTGAATGCCTCATGGATTATATAATATAGACAAATCCTCCTATTTTTTCTCTGCAAACAGCCCCCAGCTCTCTTTAGTCTGGTTAAAGGACAGCAAAGCCAGTGAGGGCTGGCACTAGCAGGCTCAGTCCTGTCGGATGGTGTCTGGTCCAGCTTTGCCATGCAAGAAGCTGACTTGTGTTTCTACAGGGAATGGAGCGTTACAGCCAGCAGGCAAAGCAGTGGGTAAAGGAAGCTCTGACAGCTGGGATAGGGTGGGCATGGCTAGAAGAAAGAAACATGTAAGGTCCAGTTGTGGCATGAATCAAAGCTCATTAGTTCTCTGTAAATAAAGGGGAAACCCAGCAATCTCCAAGCAAAGGTGGAGTAACAAGTCTCTAAAATCCAGGGCATTATGGATCCAATGTCTTCTAGTCCATACTAAATACAATTTATCTATCTTTTGTTCTCTCCTTCCCTTTGCATTCCTCAGTGTTTTTCTCACCTGTCGTAAAGTTACTTGGCCATTTTTCCTGTATGTTCTTTGCTATGGCTCTATTCTTTCCTTCTGGAAAAAATGTTCTCTTTTCTCAGGAGGTTACCTTACCTTTTTTTATTTATCTTTGCCTGAATTCCACACATTCATTTTATATTTATAATGCATTACAGTACATAATTCTGCCATTTATAATGCATTTAGATAATCTCCCTCCTTCTGTTCTCTTTTTAAGAAAGCTCTGTTTTCTTTCCCTGATCCCATCCCTTTCTCCTTTTTTCTCTGTGGATCCCTGGTTCCCTCGTCCCTCAGTTTCTTCTAGTCATCCTCTTTGTGGTCTCCCTCCTGTCAAGCTGTGTATTTGGGTGATGCTGTACAGACTGTGGCAGTCACAACTCCGTGTGCTGCCAATAACCTATTCCTCTCACACACTTGGTGCCCTGCCTTCCCATTTGAGTTCCACAGTCACTTAAAAGCCAAAAAGTACAGCTGGAGCCCAGCGAGGAGACTGGGAGCTGGGACTGCTCTGCCCTTGCTGCAGAAGGCAGATGGAGAATGGCCCCTTTTCCACCCAGATCTTCACATGGCCAGTGTCTGGCTGGCCAACTGGGCGGGAGCCCTGCCAGGAAAACTCCTGACCAGATTACCTTCATGTTAGCACCAGAAACACTGCCACGTACTGTAGGAAAGCATTTCCCTAGGCGTGGCAAAGCTTTGAACAAACTTCTCAATCACATTTTTTTCTATGAAATCAAAGACCATATTAATCATTGCGACAGGGTTTTGGTACTGAAAGCAGTTTATGCCCCTTGATAAATTGCCTCCTTGTGTTCCAGCAATGCTTGACTTGGTCCTACACGGACCAAGGGTATTGGGAAGGTTGAAATATTTCAGCTCTTCACCACATTTTGGCTAAAATTTTCTAACAGCACTGCTTCAGGAGTATGGAAAAAAGTTATTTCAAATGCATTTTTAAGCTTGGATTGTTCTGATTCCCTCAAAAAGAATAATCTGTTCTCCATTCTCTCATGAAATGGGAAACTCTGCACAGACATGTCACTGAAGAAGGCACAAGCTATCTTAACCGGCTGTCAAAACTTCTCCTGTCTCTCCATCCTCCCATGGTCGCTGCCACTGCTGCGTGGGCGTGCTCCCAGCAGAGGCATGTGCTCCCTGCAGACATACCGGCTTTCGAACACCTGAGTAATCCTGATGGCTAATGCACCTTCCTCTACAGAAATGCCAGCACACGCAAGCTTGCGGGTGGGTAGTGAACAGCTGCAGCTCCTGCAGCTCTCCTGGTAGGCATCTGCACCAAGCCGGAGGAGCAGGCAGGAGCCCCTCGGAGCCAGCACCCAACAGGCTCCCCTGCCATGAGCCCTGGCTCGCTCCAGTCTGGCTCGCTCCAGACCCTGCTCAGGGGCTGCTGCCGTGGTGGAGCAGAGCCGCACGGAGGGCAAGCAGAGCACTCACCCGTTTGACGAGGAAGCCTTCCTTCAGCACTCCAGCTTCTTCCTCCATCGCGGCCAGCAGGGAACAGAGCACAACCCCCGCCGAGAATTGCCTAAGCCCTGGCAGCCTGTCCCTCTGCACATGATTTGTTTAAGAAAGCTCATTTTTTTCTTTGCTCTCCTCCTCCAATGTGACGCACTCTCCACTCTCCCTCTCCTGTTTTTTTTTTTTCCTCCCTCCCTACCTGTGAGACATTAGTTAAACAGCGAGCTGGCTCTGATATATTACCTGCCCTCGGGGAAGTAAAACAAAGGGATGTCTAAAAAGGATCTTGAAAGAATTTCACAGACTTTAGTAAGAGCAAAAAACCACCACCGAGTGAGCTGGCCAATATAAGCAGCTAGAAAATGACAAATCAGGTATTGCATGGGAGGGGGAAGCAGAATTTTAAAACCACATTCCTCAAAACTTCAGACTAAACAACTACCACTTAAAATTTCTCATCTAACAAATCCATCTCTCAGGAATTTTACAGATCAGCACAACTTCTAAGTTTAACATATAGGATATTATGATTACAAGACTTTTACAAATCTTACAGTAAGATTTTCTTACACTTCTTTTGCTAAAAATTTATTTTCCCAAAGAAGCTCCAAAGCACTTAAAAGTCCACTCTACTTTCAGTGTCCCCTTGGCATATAAACCAAGATTCTCAACCTAATATCCTAAATCTCTACATAAGCAGGCTTTCAGTAAAGCAGCCTGATCCTTGAACACTGCAGTGACCTCTTGTACCTCCTGAATGCCTTGAAACAGAGTGCCTTTTGTGTCTTAATACAATCTTAGATGTTTATTGTATTTTTGAAGACTTTAGCCACCATGACAAATCTGTTTAATAGATTTGTCAAATCTTCTCCTGATGAAGTAAACCAGTATTAATATTTCAGAGAGCGCTGCTGATCAGAAATAAAAGCCTTTGCAGTACTGTCAGCATTCCATGACTCCCTCTAAAATTAAGGTGATATATGTGGGCAGAGCTATGGGCTGTGATAAGAAATACAAGGTAGAGTACAGCAAATAAACAGAAGCACTCGTTGCTATGTGAGGAGTCCAGAGGTCAGAAGACAAAGTGACTCCAGTATCAAGGGGCACGCTTTCATGCACCAAGGAAAAGGAACAAACAAATAATTTATCTTTATACTTTTTTATAACTTTTAGCTAGGAATAGCAAAACACTGGAGAATTGAAATCAACATTGTACTGGAGACAACCTAGAGAAGAGTCCTGCAGAGGCCATGAGAATACAGTGGGTGACTAAACACTGCTGGAAGTTAGAGAAGTTGATTCTGTATAAAAAGAAAACATGCTGGCTGTGATTTCAAAAGCAGAAAATTACCTATGTAGCTCCTACCGTACACCTTTTGCCTCTTGGGAAAAGGCAGGCAGCTATGAGGCAACAGGCTCAGTAAGTCATAGCCCAGTCTGTTTGTTCTTCAGTCCACCTAAAGTAAGTACAGTCACAGAACGCTTGGAAATGTGGAAATGCTGCTGGTATGTAATATTTTAAAAGTTACCAATGGAAATTTTTTTAATTTTAAAAATATAATTGTAGCCTTAAAATAAAGCAGAAATTAGCTTTGTAATTAATTAATTAATTAATTTTTTTGTTAATTGAAAAAATAATCTCCATCTCTGTATATAAGATATATATTTGTAGACAAGAGCTGTATTCAGAAGCAGAATCTTGGAAAAAAATCCCTGATAGAGTAAGCAGGAAAAAAAAATTCTGCTCACCATATATTGTATATCAGAAGTACACTGGAGGGGGAAAAAAAGAAAATTTGAGTCCAGGTTCACAAGAGATGTTACTGCTGCATGCATTTCCTAGATATGCACTCTTTATATAACCAGCTTCAAGAATACAGTGTTCCACCGTTTGGTATTTGAGGATTGACTTCACATTGTTCAGCTTGTTACTGCAGGCAATTTATTCAAGGTGCTATTTCATGCTAGGGAGGACAGGTAGAAGCTTGCAGGGGGCTCTCGCTCAGACAGTGATCTCAGAATTGCTCCATAAGCAGTCCTCACTGAAGATCTGACAAGCTCCTTTTCTCCAGCATGCAGACCACCCACAACCCTGCAGACAGATCTTGGCAAAATTAACATTAGCAACAAAGAATTCTATTGTCAAACTGTCGGTGAAAGGTGAAGCAAACCTTGCTTCAGCTGGTCATTAACAGGTTTCGTATCAACTACTTATATAGAGCCTCCACTTCCTTCAGTACCTTGACTCAAAAGTATTTCTTCAATACTTTGGATATTTATGAAACACACACCCCTTCCTCCCTGTCTCAATCTGTAGTTAATCAAGGCTGAAAAACAGCTCTTGTGTTGCTCCCTGAGGCAGAGTAAACATAGATCTTTCAGGGTCAGGTAGTATAAAATGAGTTAGTAGATCTGAGCTGTTGTATTCATGCATGGGCTGGGAATACAAGTTCTGGCATTGAGCTCTTCCGGTGGAAAAGGACATGCTTTGATCTGTATAAACTTAGGGAGCTCTACATCGAATCTTCTGTGGGCCTTAAAACTCACTGAAGAGTACCCATTTCCTCAGATCCATTTTAGAGTGCTTTCCACATCAGTGTAGTATTATAACAAAAAAAGAACAATTGAGTGCTTGACATTTTCTTGCCTTCAAAGTGACTCCCAAATACTTTATATGCTATAGAATTTGGAATGGGATGGTCAGAAAGAGCTGCCTTCAAGACCACAGGATGCTACTCAGGGATTACAGGGGAGGAAGGAGCAGCCTCCACAGTTCTGAGTGCAGACAGTGCTGTTTCAGCAGGTAGACCCTGCTGGTACCTCCCACTCAGTCCTTCAAGAAGCCTTACACAGCTGACTCAGGGAACCTGCCCGAAGGAAATCCCCATCCCATGCCCTGCTGTGCCCAGTGTGTATCATGTCACACGCAGCATTGGAGCATTACAGACACCAGTTTTCAAAGCAGCTTCTTAGGACTTTGCCCTCAAGTGCAGCACTCCCATTAAATTAGTTACTTTAGTGGATTAGAGATGAAATATGATGAAAACAAACCACATCAAAATAAAGTATGATGAAACATTTCTAGATAGAAGTTAAAGACAACAAGCATTGAATAGTATTCTGACATAACAGTAATTTAAAAATTAACTGTAGAAAGGTGGAAGTATTTGGAAACAGTTCCTTCATTGTCTACACTCTTAAA
>WAAG01006985.1:317-19203 GCA_013390105.1 Tichodroma muraria | reverse complement strand
TTGAAGTTCTGAACTAAAATTAAAAAAATAATTACAATTATTGGGCTCCACATAATGAAGAAAGAGATCATCAACAGAAAAAGGGCTCGGAATAGTTTGTAATCTTGCTGGGAAACACGAATCTGATGATGTTCTGAGTAGGCTAAACCAGCATTTAAACTTCTTCTTGATGCTTTTGTAATCTGCAGCAAAAGAGAAGAAAGCAACTTTCACTGAAACACATTTCTACAAGTGAAAAAGTAAATCTTGGCACATGATGTTTTCTTTTGAAAAGTGACCACAAAAAATGCATTGCAGAATTCATTTGTACTTTTTGTCAATGGTGCCATTTCAAATGTTCCCACTTCACTAGCAATTTTTTTTCCTCTCAACTGCAAACTCATCTCAATATTAGGCAAAGCAGTTGCTCTTTTCATGGCTATCAGTCACAAATACTTGTTAGCATAAAACAATCTTAATTACTCATGAAATCCCATTAAATTCAAATTATGATCTCATTTGTTCTATCTAAAGAAACCCATTGATTTTTTTCACAAATGCAAAATAGAAGATGGTTAACAATCCTGTTGATGTGCAAGAAGGAATGTGATCCAATTCTCTTATGGCCATGCTGATATTATAAGGTAGGTATTAGAAGGAGCATGAATTGATTACAGCAAATTATTTTAAATGTGAATGAGATTGTGCATTGTTTTGTGTCACACTTAGCTTTTCAGACAGTAATCACAATTGCTTTCTATGAACTAACATGAAATCTTACAGATCCTTACAGTCACTATAAAAATCTGTGTCTTGTAAGAGTACTCTCTGATGTAATAAACTAGACTATGGGTAGCTTGGAAACCTAGTATTCATGGGTGTGCATCACCTGTCATCAGGTAAACTATTGAACCAGTGGCCTGCAGAAAACTCTAAACCCCCTGTTCTACATCCCTGTCTTCCCCGAAATTGGCATGGCACAACTAAGTTCATTATATTCATACATCTGATGCAAATAAAATAAAACTGAAATATCTAGCAAACAAACATTTGTGCTAAATAACTGAGATGCCACTTTATCCCCTGCATGCATAAAGAAGGGGTGTTTTCAAAAGCCTTGATCAATTAGCTGTCTACATAGCAAAGTCAAAAGGTAAGAATCCTCCTGCCACTTTTCACTTTAGCAGAAACTACAGGAAGGATAACACTAATACTAGCAACACTTTTTAACTTCCTGGTATGGGTAAGGATGAAAATTTTTAGAGAGAGAGAGTAATTTTTCATTCTGTTTACAGTTTTCTGAATTTGTCACAGAGATAAATATTCATTAAGAATCTAGACATCTTCTAAATATTTCAATAGAATTTAGGTGTATAAATCAAAACCTGTGAACTAAAAATGGGTTTCTTAGCAGCTTCTGAGGCTGAGAAGGGAACAGTATCATTAGCTGCTTCCCTGATTTAAAAGGAGCAGAGAATTCTGATGTCCTGAGCATGCAAAACTTCTCCAGCTTGATGATCTTCTACTGTACCATCTGGAATCCAGAAACTAAGTTAACTCCTCCAAACAATCCAAACCAAGAGCTGTTCTCAGAAAGCACCTAACCTGTCTTAGTAAGAATGAAGGTTTCACAAAATGCAAAGGACTAATATCCACTTCTAATATAAAAATAGGAAAACTGGGTTGTGTGCCCTTCTCAGTCTCCGCAGTTCAAAACTGCTACAGAATGTCCTCATCAGATACGTTTTTATCTATCCCATATAAATACCTTCTGTCTTTCCTGCAGGAGCTGCACAGTCTAGAACTAAGAATGCAAGAATTACCAGGACTGTGGTAAATTAGACACAACTGCATCTTAAGAAAGTGTTCAAGAGAAGTGGGGTGGCACTGGTATGTTGTGAATCCCTTTTTGGTCTGCCCAGTATAGATACCTATCCTGGGCATCTGGACCACACCTGGACAAAAAGGAACTTAGAAGTCAGATATATGTAAGCATGTAACTTCCAGAACACAGATATCTTCCCTAGCTCTAGCCTCCGACAAAGTCTTGCCTGAGAGGCAGAACAATGGAAAAACAAATAAATTACAAATCATGGCTCTAATCTATCATTTTTGCCAGGGTTCTGGGAAGTGTTATGTAAAAATAATATTCAATTTCAGAGTAAATTGTGAAGTACACATTCGTAGTAGTGTATATTTGTTAAAAAATTTCAGGTCTTATATCTGTAGTCAGTAATCATCATCCTCATCATGCTCATTTTCCTCCATCATCATCAAGGCTGTAACATGAATACATGAACGCTTGGCACTGCTTCCAGCAATACTGAGAATCATGCTAAGTGTGCACTGGCATAATGGAGCACTCCCACAAAGCAAGAGTGAGTCTGCTCTTGGGAATGACTCAGGGATTGAGACATTCTCCAGTTCAGTTCTGGTGCCTTCCTGGAGAGAGAGATTCAATTATATCCTGCTATGGGCCTCAAGCCTTCTTCATTTCAGGGGAAATGGTAATGTATTTTAGTATGTCTGTGAGCAAGTTAGAAAAGGAACTGGAGCAGAGCAGCACGGGGATGTCTTTTAATCCAGTATTCCAAACACTGCTTTTGTTTCTAGCTCCCTATGTGCCATTTTGTTTTATAAATTTACCTGTAATCTGGAGCCTGCAGACACACCATTCCTGTCCTGGCCTCTGACCAAGAACTGTGGCATTCCTTGGCCTGCAGGACTTTGCAGTTCTTTCAAAGGACTCGCACTCTCCACTGAGTTACTCTACGCTCTTTGCCTACAGCAATATGTGGCTGCAAGTGCTTTACTTCACTAGAAGAGGTTCACCTGATGCATTTACCTCAAGGTTATAGTGAGCTAACAGACAGTACACAAACTACAGGCTGATGACTTTTACTACAAGTTTAAGTTTGATCAATAGGCAAGGATGTGTGGAGACCCGATTCTAGGTCCTAGGTTCATTTTACACCTATATCCAGCTCTGACACATGCATCCACAGCCCCTTGGTACTCAGCATTTCATCAGTTAACTCCTTGCTCAATATTCCATGTATGTTGAGGTTCCTTTCCAAAACCTATAATTTTCTTATACATATTATGAGAAGTTTAATTGCCCAATAAAGGAATGAAGGATCTTGTGGGCTAAAAAACTAGGCATTGCAGTGACTAGCTTGAAGATTTCTTGATCTTTCTCACTCTGGTTTTGGATACTTTAAAAGGAATTCAGATGCTAATATAATGCTTGCTAGACTATAGATTAAAACTCTGTAGTGCTAGGTGGCTTGGCTTATATTTCAGCATATATGTTAAACATCATCCACTTAGAAAAAAAGTGGAAGCAGAGGGTTTAATTTACAGATTTTGTTTACAATATTTGAAATTGTGGAGGACTAAGTATAATCTAATGAGATCTGTGTACTAAAGACATGCAGAAAGCCAGTAGATCAAAAAGTGGGTGGGTTTTCTTCTAGTCCTGCCTTTCTCGACTTTCTTACAAATCCCTTATGACTGGAGTTTAGGCTCAAGGAAAACAAAATCTAGGTTTTAGTGATTTCAAATGCTTGACTCTTTCAGCATGTAGGAGATTGACAGTCTTTAAATATGAACAGCACATAAATGAAGAAGTGTATTTAATACTATACGTAAGAAGACAAACCATGTGTTGGGCCTCTGGTAATGTGCTGTTGAAGCATGGTCTTAACTGAAATGTATAGGCTGTTATGTGCAGGTTGAAATGCTTCATTTTATCTCACATAATTTACTGAACAAATGATGTTTGTTCCCTTTACATGTATTTGTATTCAGTGACAACATGCCGATGCCTAGTGAGTTACTGTTTACTTCCCTTTGTTTCACAACAAAATTTAAAGGAAAAAGATACCTGTAAGATTTTGGAGTAACTGATGACAATGACGAATCCTGGTATCAGAAAGAAAACAATGGCAAAGGTCGTATCCCAGACTGTTTCTCCTGCAGTGCTGGGCCAATCCAGGGTGCAAATTTGAATGTCCTATTTACAAAAAATGAAGAAGAAAAGTAATATTGTACCATTATTTTCAGCACAGCATTGTCCCTGTCTCCCTCTACGCTTATGGGAAAAAAAGGCTAAACCAAGACTCAACCAAGACTGTGAGAACTTTCTACTTAGACAAAGCAGTCAAGTAATATATTACTTGATGGTTTTAAAAGCCTGTACAATTAAAATCAGATGTGTCCACAACTGGAATACTCTCATTAATTTCATATCAAATGGTAATGGAAACTTTAAAATTGAAACTTACAGACCCTAAACTTAATAATTTATTCAAGTGTCACGTTGGGTGCACTTTTGCAGGCATTTCAAAATATTAGGCAGAAAAATCTGTGCATGGCCATTTTGTACAGAGGGGGCTGCGGGTGCAGGGCAACTCTCCCAGGATGCTGATCCCTCGGTAAGGGGAAGTGAGCCTGAAAGGGGATCTCTGAGCCGCACCGAGGAACGCAAAGAGAATCCCAGCCGATGCGCGTTTCCCATCTGACGGNCCGCACCACGGTGAAGAAGCAGCAGAGCGGGAGGGTGGCGAGGGCGGCGAAGCCCCAGATGAGGAGCAAGGCGGCGGCCAGCACCTTGCGGCGGCGGAAGGCGGCGTGGCGCAGCCGGGCGATGCTGACGACGCGCTCCAGGCTGACGGCCGACAGGGAGAGGATGATGACGGCTCCGCTCAGGCTCACCACATAGAAGAGCAGGTGGCAGACGGCGTTGCCCAGCACCCAGGACTCGGTCCAGCGCACGACGCCGATGAAGGGCATGGCGGTGATGAAGAGCAGGTCGGCGCAGAAGAGGTTGAGGACGAGGCAGTTGGCGGCGCAGAGCCGGCGGTGCCGCCTCAGCAGCAGGCAGATGCCCCAGATGTTTCCCGCCAACGACAGCAGGAAGATGAAGGCCAGGGCAGACGACTCGCCGATGCGCAGGGCCGTCACATTGTGGCCCCTGAAGTCTGAGAAGAAGGGGAAGTAGGTCCTGTTCCCTTCTGGTGTGCCCCTGGACACCAGCATGAGGGTGGCCAGTGGGCATGAGAGACCCACCGTGGATGGTGGCACCAGCCCTAGGGGAAGGGCTGCGCTCCCAACCACCACGGCGGCACCTGGGGTGCCCTCCCAGCACAGAGCCAGGGGATGACCGCCATCCCCCTCCTTCCTCTTCCTCCTGCCCCTGCTACCAAGGGCTCAGCCGTGCCAGCCGGGCGGTTTATGGCCCTCGCACTGGAGTGGAACAAGGAAATGGGAGAGTAAACACGGTGGAGCTCACACAAAGGCGAGGCCGCAGTGCGTGCGGCGGCAGCGAGGGGCTGCCCGACACCTCCCTGGGCAGGGGGTGGGTCAGCACGCTGGCATCCCCATGCCCAGGCACCCAGGCCCAGCCAGCTCATCGAGTGCCGGCCCTGGTCTGCTCGGGTCTCCAGGAAGGCTCCCGAGGTGCCAGTGACCCTGGGAGGCCACTCAGTCTGCTCCCATCCAATGAGGATGAAACAGGGATGGCTGCCACACCACTCTGAGAGCTCTCTTCAGGAGCCTGGGATGACCAGACTAATCCAGGGTAAAAAAGAAAAAAAAAAAAAAGGAATTTACCTATTGCCTCCTGTATTGACAGTGGCATTTGGAAACAGCAGACCTGTGCATTACTTGTCCTGTGCAGTGTCACTGACATGATTCTGGGGATGTGTTTACAAAATTAATCTAGAATCTTGCCTCTGTTACGAGTTCTTGCTGAAGAAGCCTGTTAAGGAAAGACAAACCTAGAAAATACTTTATTTTCTCTGAACTTCAATTACTAGAAGCAGTTGCTTAGATTGTCAATGAAAGTAGGGCTTTCCACTTAGGCTCTTCACTGCAGATGATTTAGAAATGGGTTGGGAATGAAGCACGTAAATAGTCACAGACAGGCAGATAATGTCTCATAAAAGAAGATAAAATGTTTTTATAAAGTATGTAAACAGTTGTATAACTTCAGACAGCTCTGGGTGCATTCATTTGGCTGAGTGCCAGTGCAGGCGCTCAAGGGTGCACTCACGGGCTCAGCGTGTGGACTTACGCTTTTTGATTAGGTGAGAGTTATTCCACGTGTGTGGAATACAAAACGGGTGTGCCACGGGGAGCAGGTGACGGGCAGTGCTTCTGCAGTAGCCTGGGTGTGACCCTGCCATCAACCATTTACGCAACGGCATTAGTGGGGATTCCAGATTAGTGGGGATTCCAGAAACTCGGTCCTTTGAAGGGGCAATCTCCTAATGAGGGATGACAAGAGTGACATCTTTCCTGGACTGCTTCCCATGTATTTGTCTGTGCAGAATTTGCATTTATTTCAATTAGCATGTTTTCTCCTGAACTATAAGTGGTTCTACCTATCTGTGCCGTCTCATCAAACAAGGAGTTTGCAGGGCAGCCTAAATAGGTGGAGGAAGCGCTCCTGCTGACTTCTGCTGACTGATGACTGTATGAAATGTGGGCACAATTGCTGTTAAGTGGGATGGTATATGAACTCAAGTGAAGACATTAAGAAAACTTTGCAAAGATTGGGACTTTTTTCAGAAAGCAAAACAAGTGATGGCAAGTGTCTTGATACAGATACTTTATTCTACATCTTTTGATGGGAGAAAAAGAATCTGCACCCATATTACAAAGATTTCAGTAAATTTAATAGACATACTGATTTTTTATTAGTATTTATGATCAACGCTTGGCATATCTAGCCACAATTTATGTTGGCTCTGCTATTAATTGATTAAAATGATTAGTGAAATCTTGAGATACTGCAACACCTTCCAGTTGCCAGAACCTCACAGGTCTGGGACTTTTTACAAGCTGACAGACTAGCCCCAAAGTTCTGGGCAGCTGGCAGTAGCAGTGGTGTGGTCAGCTCTAAATAATGGCAGGGATTTGGGAAAGAGCAATTGTTAATAGTCTGGTTGTACCTGTGTGAAAACTTGGGAGGCATTAAGAGGACGGGGGAGCAGAGATGGGGCAGCCGGAAATGGTAGAACAGATAAATGCAAATTTTATTATGAGTAAAATCTTTAGCTCCTTTGATATTAGTGGAAGGTTAAGTTAGAAACTGGCCCTGTCAATTGAGGGTAAAAGTAAACATATTTGAAATAGAATAGGGGAAAGGAAACAGGGAGTGAAACATCCAAAGCTAAGCTACATTATTGAAGAAATTAAGATACTTTTAGTCAGGGAGGAAAGGAATGCCAGAGGAGAAGAAGGTTTGAAAATAAGATGATGTGTGGAAGTGTCTGGGTAGATCTTTGATCTTCTTTAGAAAGGATCACCTTTAGCTTTGGTCCTTAGTTGTGAGTGAGAACCTTACTTGGCATAAGCCTGTTGTTTGTTCAGGAGAACCGTAGTAAAATGCTGCTTTTAGTATGCTGTTAGTGAGTGAACTTCACACTGACCTGTGTGAAAAATCCTGTGCCTGGAGACAGCGGAAGTGTGAAGACACAAGCTCATTTCCATCACGTTTGACCAAACAAGTGGGGGCTCCTTAAGGGAGCAAAAATAGTCTGATTACTCATGGGTCTAATGGACCCATTATGTAAAAGAGTAACTTTCTTTTCCTTCCCATGAAGTACAGAAGTTGTGTTTGCTGTTGGGTAGGTCTAATCATAGCAACCATCACAACATGAAATCTGAGGAAGAGAGGAGCCGTAACCTCCACAGAGCTGCTCTGGCTTTACTGTAATAGGTGGATGCTGTGTGTGGTATGTGCACCACGTGCTTATGACAAGGAAGTGATTAACAATACCTGGAAACCTGTTACGATTGCTTAACCTATATAATTTTTTTAACCTATGTTTGCTTTTATGGTCAGTCAAAAATGGAGTCAGCTCAGATTTCATTGCTCTAAGTTAAATGGAAGCTGCCACAGAGACCTCTGTGGAGCTGGTTTGCTTAACCTAGCAGGGGAAAATCTTGTTTCTTTTTTTCATGGGTGTTTTCTTTATCCCTAATGAAAGCCCAAGGTTTGGCCTTCTCTGTTTCAGATAAGGGCTGTGTTACCTGATACCATTAGTCAAGCTCTGCTTTTCAGATTGTTCCCCTGGCAACCATGAACTGTCGTGACAGATGGGGATCGATCAGCTTATTTATATCTTGAGCACCAGAGAGGGACCACTTGGGTAGGTGACTCTGGGAGATGGGAGTTCCTGTTCCATTTGGACATCTAGTAAAGGTTTTTGCCTTATTTATGCATCTTCTTGCATGTAGATTGCTGTTTTATGTCTTTGGGTGTATTTTTGTGCACTGGGTAAATAGCACTGACTTCTGTAACATATGTAGTGCACATTTAATGTTTGCTAAGTGATGTAAATTCATTTAATTAGAAATGTTGTCTCTTTGTCTTCACAGGAGAGGTTGTAAGCTTGTAGATGACTCATGCATAATAAGATTTCTATGGTAAGTTTCAACCAAGGTAAGCTTTCTATTTTCATTTTTGATTTTTGCTCTTACATTTCCACACTGCAGCTGTTCTGCTTCTAGGTACTATGAATCCTGTGCTTAGAAGATGTTATACCATTGTAAGGTATGTTTCAAATACAAGTCTGTTTTATTTTGTTTTTTAGGAAGTTTTCTAACTGCTCACCCATTTTATACTTCCGGTAGGTGAGCCAAAGTGCTTACACCAATGTGTGAGGGACAATTTAAAACTTCTAGTGCAAATATAAATGCATCTGTTTGTTTACATATAGTAGCAACCTCACACGTTCCTGTGTCCACTGAAAATAGCTAGATGCTTCACTTATGTCATCATGTCAAAAACTAATTCCTGTTTCTTCTGGGACATGAGCAAGTCACTGTTTCTTCTGGGAAATCTCATTTTGCTGTGGTCAGTACCCATTAGAAGCCAGCTTGCTTCCTGGGATAAGTGCCAATGTCACTGTAGTTTCAAGCTGTAGCAGCAGCATTGCTGACAAGGCCTCATCCAAAAGCAGAGCTGCCAATAATACTGCCAGATGTGCGTTCTACAAAAAGCTGGGTCAGCTTTTAGTCATGAAGACCACCAGAAGTTTTGCCAACATCAGCATTGTGGCTTGCGGTAAGGAAGGCATTTCTCTCTGAACCAAGTGCAAATTAAGAACATAAGCCATGTAACACAGACTTCCCTTGGATGATCACGTTTTCTGTTTTGCTGCATGTTAACCAAGCTTCACCAGAGTGACTCAGCTCCTGCTAAACTCTTATAACTAAATGAGGTTGTTTCTTAACAGTTTTAGAAACCGTATTACACTTGCACGTCTAGCCCATGGATACAGGGAGTTTATCAGTGAATACGGAGTATTGGAGTGGTTTGTTTGGACATTGCAGGATCTGGTGGAATACTCTTACCAAGGAACTGAGATCTTGAGTGAGTTTTTTTGCAGTTGGATGTTAAAGTGCCACTGGATCTTTGCTTAACTTTCAGGTGTGCATAAAGTTACTTACATTCCTGCTAATGAGCTTTGATGCAGAGCCATCAAAACAAAAGCTGTGGTGAATGTCTGAAGGATTTATGAACTAAACTTGTCACCAGCCTCTCATGCTCAGCAGATGACTCAGATGTTCCCTGAACCCGTTGGTCTGCTGGGTTGTACCTGTGCAGAGATCACAGATACCATTGTTTCCTCTCATAGTCAAGAACCCAGTGATTCATTAAGTTTAAGGAGAATTGGCCCTTTCCTTTCCCTGGTGTCTCATCTTAGAAGAGTAACTTGTTGGGAGCAACAGGGGTTCTTCAGCTCCAAGCTGGGATAGCAGCTTTACTTTTAAAAGCCATGTATTTCTGAAGTAAGGTCTACAGTGCCTGTCTGCTGCAAAGAACATCTGTCTATATTGTCAGGTTTCTTCTTAGCTAGCATTAAGCTAGAGCTGGAGAAACAGAAAAATCAATCTTGCAAAAGCAGTGAAAGTTCAAATAATGTTTTAAATTCTGCTGTAAACCCTTCTGGCTTCCCTAATGTAATGCTAATCATGTTATTTCCCACACTGTTTATGGTTTTATCAGTGGCCATTTGAGATGACTGATAAGATGTCACTTGGAGCATCCCATAAACTCAGTCTGGAAAACCTTAATTAGGCTGTAGAGTTTTCTGTCTAGTTGCATGAGATAATACTGACCCTATCAAGCTTGTTACATGGATAAAATCATCACTTTCACTGGCACAGTGTGCACATTCACCAGTTTTGAATTGATGAGGGAAATTAAACGTGGTTGAGCTTCCATCCAAAGAAGCCGGGTGGATATCACCATGATAAGGTCTCAGGCTTCTTTCTTACAGGATATTTTGAAGCACCTTATCTTGGTCTTTTTGGAACTATTAATTCAGTATAAAATACTGAAAATTTTGGTTGGTCATAGAGATCACCGGGTGAGTGTCTGTCCCTGACTGCTGCTGGGGAGCTCTGTTCCAGGTCTGAAGGGGGACAGGGTATGAGGGCAGGTCTCACTTCATGGATACATGTCCTGTTTGAAGTCCACTTTTTTTTGCAAGAGACGCATTTGACGTTGACAATGTTAGAAGAGAATTTACATCTGTAACTCCTCTAGAGCAGTCCTGTTTCTCACTGGCTGGCGTGGCCAGCTCCCACTCAGGACACCAGCTTTCTGAATCTTCTTCCCGGAGCACCTTATGGAGGGGAGCCTAAATCCTTCAAATAGCAAAGAACCAGACACTGTGGTACTGTTTGTTAAAACAATGTGGGAATGATGCGCTTCCCAGTAATCAGGAATTAAGTGACATCAAGTTGTGCTCGTGTCATTTATCTTGTTTTTCAGCATGATAGCGATGCATGAGTGCAGATATTGATTTGAAGCAGTATTCTGTGTCTGCTTAGACTAGAAGTTCATACAGACATAGGAATACCAGTAATTTTCCAGTTGAGAAACATGAGATTAAACTGTTTTAATGACTTCTGGTGCAGTAGCTACTAATTTAGCAGGTAGTGAAACAACACTACATGCTAAAGAAGAAGAGTCAGTGCAGAGGAACCATTGTGGCTTTTCTATTTAAATCTTATAATGTCTTTTTTTCTTGCAGGTCTTTATGTGCCATTAAAAACAGGGCTTCAAGGCACTGTGAGAAATCAGTGGCTGATGTCCGTGAGCCAAGGCAGCCTTGCTTGGTTTAGCTTGGTCAGGGATGGTTTAGGTAGGTACATAAGTGTCCCCATACATAAGTGTCCCCAGTGGTGGTGATTTTACAGCCTCCGTAAGCAATGTGTTTCACTGCTCATCTTCTCCAACCACCAGAGAATTTCCTTATCTGTTGCAATTTTGAACGTGTTACTCTTCTCATTGAAAGACTTATTTTTCTTTCCTCTGTATGAAATTGTCATTTTTCATGTTTTTTTTCTAGACTGGATAAGCCCGGTTCTTCCATGAATTTGATCAGAAATCTGAAAGTCTTCTACTACATTCATATTAGTCTGAATTGTTCTTGAAGTAAAATACTCAACATAAACCATGTGAAAATCAACATAACCGTGTGAAAGATGGTTATCAAAAGTGAGGCTAAAAGCTACACAAGCAAGTAGAGTATTAGAAGTTGATTCATGGATCTAAGAAAAGTAACAGAGCCATCTTTCAGTTTTTATTTCAGAAGCAGCTCTCCTTACGAGAAAAAAAATTGTGGCATTTTAGCTCTTTCCAGCCACCCAACATTGCATCAAAACCATTTAATTTACTCTTTAAAAAGAACAGTGTGAAAGCTAGGATTTATAAACATGCTACTATTGGTAAACCATTGTATTAACCCCCAAGCTTCCCTAGATCAACAACTTCAAATAATGCAGTCTTTCTGGTAGGTTGAAATTCAATTACTTGAAAGGGACATAACAGAAAAAGACTCCTGAAATCGTAAACCCAATGTGAAGTAATGAAAACATTGCTGTTGCTTCCTGCCTTACAAAGACCTATACTTGCAGCTAATTAATTCCTACCTATAAGGCAAGCACATTAGGCACAAACTTCTCCTTTCCACATCTAAGTAAAGAGTGGAGCAGCAGATCTCCTTCATTAACTTTCAGAAAAAAAAAAAAATCTGAAATTTCTTAGCTTCTAAAGAATGGAAAAAAAGCAGTGATATGATCTGCATACCTTATGAAGTCGGAGTTTTATAGTTGGTTTTAATTACATGTAGGTGTTGACAATAGTTTTTGTGGGTCTGCTTTCAGAAGTAAGTGTTTTACTACACTGGAATGAACAACTGGAATGTCATTTTGGTATTTGGCAACATATACCACAGTAATGACCTGTATAAATTTATCAGCAAGGGGATTTTTTGTGCTTAGGTGTAATATTATCAGGTAGGATTAAATCCATTGTTAAAGTTCAGAAAAGGTGGAATGAACAAAACTTTTTAAACATTATCACATTATGAACTTTCCAAGTCTTCCTCTACAGTACCAGTTTCTAATGTGGAAGTGTTTTATGCTGATTTAAGAAAGCTCAGAACTACCAAAGAGTGCTGACCTGTAGTAGGCAGACCTATTTCATTTATAATACATAAAAGATCAGGACTTCCTTTTGCAGAAATCATGCTGAGTATGCAGCTGGGAATAGAATACTAGCTGATTAAGGTGTTGTTAAAAGACAAACTTTCAAAAGTAGTTTAATTAGAGATTAAAATTATTAGGCTGCAGTGAAAAGCATAGTTATTATTCTGAACTAAAGGATTTTTAAAAGTATTAAAATTAAGACAACTTCCCTCATGGCAAAACCTTGAGATTCTGAAGCACAATTTCTGTTTCACTCATTAGTTTATCATATCTTTGGTCAGAAAACCTGTTGCTAGCAATTGAGCAAATTGTCAAATACAAAGATTAGCCTGAGACACAGTGAAACTGAAAAGTGGATAGAGTGGCTAATACAACAAATCTGGCAGAGATACTTCAGATATAAAGACAATACCTTTTAATATTTTCTGTCTCATGAACACTGGATTTAATTGAGAACAACATCACTTGATACTACCAGTTACTTTCAATAACTTGGAAAACACCTTCATATTTAAGAATAAGACTTAACCATCAGGGATTAAGGTGAACATTATGGGGTAAATGCATGCAGTTCTGCAGAAAAGCACGATGGAGAAAGCTGATACCAGCTAGTAATCAGAATCAGCAGACCAGAGAGGTACACCTTGGGTACCTGTGTGTCCTCAGCAAACCACAAACTTTTAAAATGCACAAATTTATTCTCAGCTACTGTATCTGTAAAATTTCCCCATTTTAATAATTTCCACGGAAGTAACTTCTTGTTGGGACTTCACTACATATGCAAGGAACAAAATGCTCACAACACATTCAGGTTTTCAGTAGGTGCTAGAGAAAAATAACTGCAATTGCAAATCCATTAGGGATTTTTTTTTTGCCAGTTTCTAATTTGTTGCCAGAATTTGTCATTAACTTGTGTTTTGTATTAATACCAAAATACAGTGACACTTCAAATCCACTAGAGCAATTTGTAAGAAACTGCACTTTGGGATGTTTATCAAAAATAGGGTTGAATAACTGACATTTTTCAACTTAACCTCTAAAATACAGAAGCAAAACAAGTTTAATTCAGCATAATTCTATATCCAAATTTCAAAAATGGCCTCTGACATTGTTTGAAATATAAACTTTCTTTGGCACCAAGGAAGTTTGTTTGCTAGGAAGTTGGTTTTTCTGAGATTAAACCTTGGTCAGCATTTTAGTTACCCCTGATGGTGGTTCAGGATAATCAGCTACTTAAGATTGATGTTTTGAACATCAATCTTAAGCACCAAAGATCTAACATGACCCTCCTGAGTTTTTATGTATCAAGGTGTTGATATATTCCAGATACATATAACATGTGTATGTATATACTGTACACACTACACACAGCATGTATAAATAAATATTTATATATAGTGCACCTACAAGGGCCAAAAATTTTGTCAGTTAAGGTACAAGCACAATCATCAGTATTCAACAACCAAGAACTGGGTATGCCAAAACTAAAATATAGTCTGACACAGTAATTGTGCTTTTACTATTCTTACATTTAATAGTGCAAAAAGAAAAAAGAAAAAAGTCAGTAGTTTACTATTTAAAATATTCCTAATTCTAAAAATATTTCTGTTTGCAACTAGAAAATGCAGTAGCTGTTTTGCAAAAACATGAGGTAAAATACTGAGGCCAAATTATAATGTTAATACTGTTCTTGTGAAACTGAATTATAAAATCAGCAGTCGTTTATACAACTGAAAGGAAAAAAAGCTTTAGAATATCTTCTGCCAAGCATATTGCCAGCATATATGAAGCAAAGATAGTAAGTCCATTTGGAGCTCAAGCTGTACAGAAGTCAATGTGTGCTAGTAATTCTCTATGCTGGCTCGTTGGATATGGCACTTTACATTTGGGACACTCGAGAAAACTTTCGTCAAGGCAGCTGGAATGTTTCAGGGGAGGACTTCTGTCATACGTGGTCAGCTTCTTGTCAAATACAGCTTGCAAATCTTCTTGTGATTCCATATGTCCAGATTCCCGGAGTTTCTGGAAAAGGAGGAGCTTCACAGTAAGACTGGGGCATGCACACGCCGATCAAATAATGCAGGAAAATATATTAAGGCTTGATAGCACACAAGCCTTGGGTGTATTACAGCACTAAG
The DNA here is from genome assembly GCA_013390105.1 of Tichodroma muraria. Lineage (NCBI taxonomy): Eukaryota > Metazoa > Chordata > Aves > Passeriformes > Sittidae > Tichodroma > Tichodroma muraria. The sequence goes on along the minus strand of WAAG01006985.1, from coordinate 4,573 downwards.
GACTGTGCCCTGTTCACCAGCAGCAAGTCTGAGTGGAAGCACACTGTAGCTTTGTCATGGAGCACCAGGCAAACCTGGGTCACACACTGTGATACGAAATACAGAGTGTTCCCTGCCCAGCACTGGAGGACTGTTCTGGAGCTCCTGCTGCAGTGCTCCTGCTTCGTGCTTGCTGGAGAGAAAAGCACTGCCTGCCTGCCTGGCACAGGGCTCTGCACCGTGGGGAAACAGACAGAAAGGACGGAGGGACACTTACTCAATGCTTGAAATAAGATCCCAAAGCAAGAAGATGTACGTTTGTGTAAAATCCCTGACTAAATTCACCTGCAAGTTATTCAGTACATACCAGAGGCTCCAGACGGGTTATTTTCTCCTTGGCCTTGCGCAGCTCCTTGAGAACATGGTTTAACTCGTGCTTCAAGTTCTGGCGATCAAGCTTTCCATTCTCTAAGTCTGTGGTGCATATCTGGATCTGGCAGCCCAACAAAGTGAAAAATTAAAGCCAAGGTTAGTACGAATTGGGAGGAATGTTTCCTATTTATATATTTAAAGTCAGTTTTGCTCTGCAATAACATCTTAAAATGGGATTAAAAAGAAAATGTAAATGAAAAATTAAAAATTGCTGTTGGTTTCATTACAGTGAAATTCACACATGCCCAGTTATTAAAATCTCCCTTAGCAGAGATGCAGTTTAAAGTTATTTTGGTTGGAGGGTGTTTCAATTTCAAATAAAGGAAATAGAAAATATGTCAATGCAATTATTTCTGTAACTATATCAAAAATATGTTACAAAACTTTAATTAGGTGATTAGTTTTAGGATGTTTCCTGTGCCTTATCTGAGGCTCTACCTGTTGAACAAGTGATTGCGGAGAAAATAGCATCAGGTTTGATCATACCCTCTTACTAGTACAAGGTTACAGATTTTCCTCCTGACAGATATGTCAAAATTTTTGAAAGCATCAAGAGATTATGCACAGTTGAATATTCATGCCTAGTATTACTTTATTTAATATACTAATCATTCTTAAATGTGAAGTTAGTCTAGAAAGACTTTGTGCCTAACACAGATTAACTATCAGCACTTTTAAATATCAGCACATAATTGTTTACCTGTTGTTCCAACAAAGCTATTCTTGTGTGTTCTGCCTCCTGTCTGAGCAGTGATTTACGAAGAAGTTGCACCTACAAGGCAGATGAACACTTGTAACAAATAACTTCCATATACAATAGTTAATAAGCTTGAAAATAATTAATTTATAACAGGATGGAAGCAAACACATTCCAATGCCAACAGAAAATGTATGCCTGTTATGTATGCAAGAACCAAACTCAATTCAAATCGCTACTTCCCCAAGGAAAACCCTAGTGAAAAACCATTATTGCACTGAGAAGGGGGAATGCAGGATGGTGTTCTTGTTAAAAAAAAAAAAACAAAACTGAAGCCTCCAAGGTGATTTCCAGGATGCTGACAAAAATATATTCACAAAACCTATGTTTGCACTAACATGACATATCATGTTAATAAAACAAACAATGCAACTTTTTTTTAATATAAGAGAATAAGTTTAAGGGTCAGAAAGTACTATATTATAATCATTAAGGAAATGCATACCTTAAATGCTGTTCAGCTTCAAAAAAAAAAAAAAAATCTTTTAATCGTTATTAACCAGTGAGAACCAGCCTGTCTTTGGAGAGCTTAACTGTGTTCTGGTTTTGGTGGCTAGTAAATGTTATTTTCTTATTTCAAATATCAGTTGCATTTTAGCTGCCAGGTGACAGCAAGTATTAGTGGTATTGCATAGTTAGGATCACATGATAAAATGAATTTTTAGCTTTCTTGCTCTTATTTACTATTAGACTCAAGGATGAACTATATTAGAATCAATTCCATATTTTCTCCCTTCTCTTTTGTGTCCCTTAAGAGCAGGGAAATAAATGAACAATTCAGTTTTAACCACAAGGGCATGAGTCTGGATCTATGTGAAGAACAGTTACCAGAGAGAGGGATGGTCCATTCTGATTAACTATGAATTTTCATCTCTCTTGATTCTTTGCTAATGATCTCAAACCTCCAGATCCATCCACTTACCTGGCATAAAAGATCTTCAGACCTTTCTTTTTCTTTATTGAGCTGTTCTTTGATAGTTTCATTTTCTTGTTTTAGTCTTTGTGCTTTCTCTTTCATTTTATTTTCATTTTCTTGAGTCTTCATTTCAGCAACCCGTTGTGACTGCAGTAAGGCATTTAAACTCATCATTTCCCCTTGTGTTTCTTCATATGTCTTTTTAAGTTCATTAAGTTCGGATCTCAGCTGGCTTATAGTGCGTCTTTCAGTCTCAGGATCACTCTTAGCACTTAGTAACAGCTGGTCATAGAATTCTTGCTTTTCCTCTTGTAGATGACCTTAATGAGTCAGAAATAATTGAGTGAGTAATGTGACAAAACCCCCAAACTTAAAAATCAGAGCATTAAATCTTTAACAGCATTTTAAGTCAGAAATTGACATAGTAGGCTTTTGCACACCTCAGATTAGAACTAAACTTTGGTTCAAACAGCTTTCAGTATTTATAATACATTAAGTCTCATTACCAACATACTTAGAAGAACATACAGTTCTTCTAGGGCCTCATGCATTATAGTGACACATGGGAATCTGACCCAAAGATACTGGATTCCTACTTCCACTTTTAGGCTCTAGCCAAGCTGCTGGCATTACTCCCTTCCCAGAGATACCCTTGGGGATGTTACAGATTCTACTTCAATCTTGGTGACCAAAGCCAGACCATCCACTGTTTTTTTGCAGACCATCTTTTCCAAATAGCATGCCATAATTTACTTCTAAATAGCAAATAGAAAGGACTAGGATATTTCTTTTGATTAAAAATGCTTGCTTCTTGGGTAGCAACTATTACTTAAACCAGTGTTAGAAAATTTCTGTTTGTTGACCCAAGAAAAGTTTAATAAGTAGGAAAAACTTAAGAGGCAGACTGCAAAAATTCAGGAGCAATACAAAATATATCTAGAAGCAGAACAAGAGATAAAGAATTTCACTTTGCTGATTTTTGGGCACTGTAAGTTTTGTGACTCTGATACTTTTCTTATTGAAGACTTACCCTAATTCTTCAAAGTGTAATTTATTAGGGATAGTTTCCTGCTTGACTGTTCTTCCTTCCCTGAGCTATGAACTAAGCCCTACCTTCTCATTAGCAATACTCCTTTATAGGGCAGTGACATTCTAAGAGATAGGCCAAGTTTTTCCTTGGAAAAAGTTTTCATATATACTTTCAACTTGTATAGCTAGGTTCTTAGAAATTTGGATTTCTGCTACTGTCTAGCTGCTTGAAAAGAGGAACTGTCTTATACCCTGACTTCAAGTCTCCTGGCTGCTCTTGTGGCAAAGCTTTGACTGCAGTAACTCTGGGGTACATTTCCTGGTGAGCTGAGTCTGCCTCCCTCTAAAAATACTGTTCATAGATTTCTGAACAGCACCAAAACAAGATTATGGTGATATTTCACTCTTTTCCAGAAGGATTCAAACAGCAATACAGAAACCAAGCCACTGCCCATGAATTACTAATGGCAGTCTGTGGGTATGCTCTTTCTCCACATGGTGCCAGTTCAGTTTAGTGAATTTACCTTGCAGGTCAATTGCAGCATGTATGAAACTAAAAATTTGGTAATAAGAAAAACCAGTCAATGCCTTCTGGTCCTCCTGCTCAATATGATTTTCATTTTATTAATACTGAGAGGGTGTGCCTTATTGAGGAACTGCACAGCAAGGAAGTGAGCTGGAGGTGGCCAGATCCTTATTGTGAAACACTGCTTTGGAGAGGTGCCAAAACCTATCACAGGCTTCCTTGCCCTGTAACAACTGCTCAGGTGAGTAAAGAACATGGCAATCTTGAGTCATTTTTATAATATTTATTTTGAAAAAAGTAAATTTAAAAAAATCAGATCCACACCTAGCTAATAAATCCTTAATGCTTCCATTATGTCGACTGAAAGTGTACTTTGAAGGATGGGAGACATACATCTATTCGCCTCAACACTTTCCACAAACAGAGAGGTTGCTAATAGAGTGTCAAGGCTGTTAAAAACCATCTTTGAAGTGGATAAGAACAGGAAGTACTGTTGGTCAAGTAATACAGCTAGATAACAGGAAGCAGAGAAATATTATTTAACCAAGTTTTACCACTAAGCAGCCAAAGTGTTGAGAACAAAGTCTTGATTTTTAGTGTGCTATAATTCATTTTCA
>WAAG01006974.1:0-10765 GCA_013390105.1 Tichodroma muraria | reverse complement strand
TAAATACTGGAGGAACTGCTGTCAATCGAATTATTTTAGAAACATTTATTAAGGAAGCTCCCTGTAATTACCAGTGGATTTATTGGCCTCACTGTGGAAGAAGGAATATTAGAAACAGCATCTAGTCATCTGTGTAGTCATTTATGAGACAGCTATGAATAAATGAAAGGTTTTTGTGGAAAAAATATGGGGGAAAAAAGCCAGAAGTATCCCTCAACTGTCATATATGAGATTAATCACAGGATAAAATCAGTCACTCTGCATTCCACTGCTCAAACTCTTTATTAAACCAAAGAGCCTACAGGAAGCAAGAGAAAATCAATCAGTAGCTTAAAATTATTTGGGATATGCTCAGTCACAGCATAAAAGAATTTCATTTTGCACTTGCAAGGAAGACAGTACTTCTATAGGAACTTATTACTTCATTGCTTCTAGATACTAAAGTATGATAATAAAATGCTTTCCATAACTATTTATAAGTTCAAAGACAGTCAAAGCCTCCAGTATTTAAACAGTACTGCATGGCCAGTTCTGGAATGCTCTATATTTCCTCCTCCAGCAGAAACGTCGATGCCCATAGTGTCAAAAGATCTCCCCTATTTTTTTTGCATTCACCTGTCAGTAAGGAAATACAAGCTAAAAAGGGGTATAAATTGCAAGATGTTCCCAGTGAACTTATTCCAGGTAGTAACAATCAAGGATTCTTTCCCACATGCCCAAGATGAAATATAATCTACCAAGTGCACAAAAATAAAAAAAAACCATAAAAATGTATTAAATAGGGGCGGAAGAAGTAACATAAGGTAAAATGGTTTGCAATGCAATAAAAGATGCTGAGGTTTTTGACAGCTTTGGTCAACTCAGATGCTTCAAAAATGCAACTACTCACTGAGTCATTCCAGGCTGCTAAGGACTTAAATATTTATCTTAATATCTTTGTGCAGGTTGTCTCTGTCTCTTGGCTATGCTGTGAATTCAGAAATCTGTGTTTGAACAGGCAGCACTGGATTTCAGAGGGGTTAGATAGTGCAGGCCAGAGCATTAAAATTCAGTTTGTGTGATGTCCAGTGCCCAGGCAGGATGACTTCCAGGGCCAGCATTCATATGCTGAAACAGGCAGGGTTAATGCTGTCCTTGTCAGGGCCCAGACAGATCTGGTAAGGGAATGCAAAGATAAATATTTGTGAAGCATTTGCATACTGCAGTGATAACCACAAGTAACAGAAAGGTGATCGCAAGAATAACCTCACTCATAAAACATCTTTAGAAGCTATAAAAGTCTCCCTAGGGTTTATCCTGATATATTCAAACAAAAATATGTGAGTGGTATCACATAAAACACACAAAATTAAAAACATCATTCAAATCTGAGAAACAAAGTACTGCAATAAATCATAATTACTCAGCAGCTTTATGTCTAGGCCTTCTCTAATGATATTACTTGCTCATTTGCTTGGTGCCTACATTTCTGAAGCAGAACCATACAGGTCTTCTGTAGTGAAGATTTCCTGAGGTTTATGTTTGAGTACAGTATGCCCTGCCACTGATAAATTTCTCAGAAAATGGTTTCTGCATCTTGGGCAACACTATTAGTTTACAGTTCTATTTCAAGTCATATAATATAGGCTGAAGAGTCTTCAGGAGGACAAGTCTTGGGATAACATCATTTCCTCAGCAGAAAAACTGGAAGAACATAGAAAGGTTTATAAAAGCAGAAGGTAATAAACAATGTATTGCTTCATGAAGCATCTGCAAATAACTTTGTCATCTCCAAGGGGATGGTGCAGCCTGGTTTCGTGGGGTTACCTGGATCTCATTCTACCAAAGCATGAATGCTCTTGACATTGCACATGCAAATGGAAACACACACCTAAAAGCTGCTCATGTAGTCAATCAACACTCGTATTTAAACCAACAGAGACACTTGCCTGCACATTTTTTCTCAAAATTCTCAAAATTTCAAGGCATCTGCAACTCAAAAGCTTTTCTGACCTAAAGCTTTCAAAGGAATAAGATTGAGAAGTTTTCTAGTAAATCGCTAGAAATTTTTTGAATGCCAATCCACCTAGTAACACTTGTATTGTAATGCAATCCAGGACCTAAATCACATTTCAGAGTCTGCTAAATTTCAGTAATTAATACAGAAATTCCCTCACAATGAGTTTATGAAAGTTCAGTACCTTTGGTAGGAAAAACACAGGAAGAATTGAAGAAACATGTATTATTTTCTTGTAAGTTTCTTCCAAAAAAAATTCTATATCTGGTTTCCAATATAACTGGTTTTAGAAGAATTCTGCACAAGCTGGCTGTGTGTACAATAGCAAGGCTGAAAGCCTTCAAGGAAAGATCTTATGTCCAAAATACTCATTTCCAATAAAATTTCAGTCTTCTACAGATTGGACGGTGGCAGATACTCAAAAATGTTTTAAATAGGTGGAAAAAAAAAGCATCCTTGGGGAAAAAAACCAAAAAGTCTTTTTTTAATTAAAAGAGTCCATGTGTTCATGTGCAAACAGTTGCACCAAGCCTGGGCCCTACTCACTCTTTAAGTACTGCACCGGTTTAGGAAAGAAAAAAACTTGTAAGCTTAGTAGAAATTTGCATTAAGCAAATCAATAAACAAATTGTTTCATAAACTTTCTAAGGAGACAAATTCAAGGAGAGATTAATAGTATTAATCAGATAATCACAGACAAGGAGAATTAGTTTCTCGCAGTAAATTTTAAGTTTCACCAAGTACATACTAGCACATCTCTTTCTCTCAGCTTTTGGCAACCTCATCAACCATATCTTATCCTATTAAATACCATTTCCCTACTCCCAATATTTTGTTCCAAAGTAATATTCATACCCAAAGTGTCTGAGCATAGACAGCACAATTCCAGAACAACACCAATATCTGTGACACGATAATGTGAGTTATATCCACAGAGTTAAATTTATTTGCTTGGCAAACTCTTTCCTCCTTCGTGCTTCATCACCTTTGGCTTACAAAAGTTGGTGATGATTAGGAGAGGGCTGCAGAGGCTAATGCTTAATGGATTTAACAGAAGGGCTTGAAGAAGTGTCCTCAATGCCTGAGGCTTAAGTCCTAACACAGAAATGCATACGCATACATATGCTTTAAATTTCACCACACTAAATATTATACAGGATATTCTCTCCTTGTAACAATGCCTCTAGCAAAGTTCAGCTCAGGAAACCCAGAATAGAATATGTAAAGATCCCTTACTCAGCCAGCCTTCCTCTATCAGCTTTTTAAAAATGTTTATAGCTTTGATAATATTTCTCGAGGCTTTGCTAGAGCTGCATTCATCCAACCACGAAACAGAGAGAGCCAACTCCACATCCTGAAAGTAACAAATCACACAGGAGCTGAATATTGAAGTCACATTTGTAATTTTTCAGTAGACTGAAATATGTTTACAGGAGAATCCATTCAGTAATTCTGAATAAAAAGTCTGGAATTGAAAATGAGGAACTGTTCACATGTGACTTCTCAAGAAGGACAGACTGAATACTCAACCCATCTCCAGCACCATTTATAAAGTAGTTTACGATTCATTATTTATATCAAATACTCACTGGAGGAAAAGGCTTACACTCCAAGCTGTTAGCCTTTTAGGCATGCTTTCTTTATTTGAAGATTTATTTTACCTCAATGGTTATGTGAGTGACACACTACTAAGTCAAAAGATTATCCAAAATTTTCAGCTTAACACTGAGATTTGGTTAGTTTTATGTTATGTCTCATCATGGATTTCAAACTAGGATGCAAATAAGGGTCAGTGCCTATTTCACTGTTTATATGAGTGGAGAGAACATGATATTTAGGAGGAGAGACAGAGCCTGGCTGCCCCAGGTACACAGGAACTGGGTGGATTATTGTAACAGCAAGACAATTTGGTGAGCATGGATCTGTTAGAGTATTTCTGTGATAACCTACACCAAACGATGTGGACCAACATGAAGAATTTATGGCCTAAATCAACAACACCACAAGAAGAGATGAAAATCAAGAACTGGAAACATCTGGCCATTTTTCTGGTTAGAATTTTACATGTGAAAAAAATCAAATTGATGTAGACATCAGTACTGAGAGGCCTATTTGAAAATGGTGAGTCTGGAGACATTGTTCTCATACAAGCAATAGAAATTAATTTCTTAGTTCAGTGGTTCTGTAAGGTACTAAGAATTTTCTAGAAGCATGAAAATGAAGATAATCATTATCTCCTAGGAGACAATAATCTTCAGTAGAATCATCCTCCTGAGTATAGTTAGCAATTCTGTAGGGTTCAGTTATTTTAGAGGAAGAATTCAGTGTTTACCTGCACTTTTAAATGTTTCTGATGAGTGGATAACAACCGAAGCTTTAATACAGCTTTTGAAAGATCAGTAAAATGAAATTATTGGAGAGGGACCAATACCATTTATGATTATTTCTTGTTTATAGTCTTCAGACAAAACATAGAAACCAAATGTATTTCTTTAGCAGCCTAATTTTCACCTTTTTTCACAGATTTCATGCTTTTGCCTCTACAGCCATTATAGTTCATCAATTTCATCAAAAATCATGTAACATTTCACTTTTCAAAACAAAGACACACTTTCAAAACTCCCAACAGAAATCTAAAGGTCAGGCATTTACATTTTCACCAGTTAGCACCTTGCCAGCAAAAAGCTCCCATTGTCTGTTCAGCACATTCCTCATTATTCTGACATTTTTTACCCTTTAGAGGTAAAAGCAAATTTTACCCTCTTTTAATGAGAATATCAGTGGAAAGCAGCTATTAAACAGAGTCATTTTCTCTTCATACTGAAACAAACAGTTTATAATTTTAAAAATCACTTCCTTGCATAACAAACACAGAATGTAACGTTTCTTTCCTCTGGAAATGCCCTGATGAGCCACTGTATTCTCTGCACCAGAGGACTGCTCCTATCCATCAATCTTGAAATGTATCAGAGACTTTTGTTTCTTTGACTCAGACTAATCTTAAATCATCAGCTTTGAGGCTGGAGAACATCCTTGCCAAAATTAATCAAAGTGACAGAGCCGGGAAGAGGAGCTGATCCAGCGGTGCCGTTGCCATCTGCAGTTAGAGCATTCCTGGAGGGCTCTTCCTGGGGGACCCCCTTCCTGCTCTGGACTGAAAGGACCCTGACAGAGCAGGAGGGTGAGCAAGATGAGGGGAACCCCTGACATCCTGCTGGGACTGGTACCTCCCTGTGCTGACCGGACTCGGGTTTTCATTTGGGTTCAGTAGCAGGGATGGGGTTTCATACCTTTCCCTTTCAGATTAATTACTCACTCTATCTGTTTGAGTGTTTTGAAATTCCCAGCTCATTCACAGTCCTTCACAGCTGCTTTTCCCTGAGTCAGGACCCAGTGAGCTGCAGCAAGTGTCTTCAGGATTATCACAGAGTACATACTTTATACGACACACTGGAGATTAAACACTCCCACTATTTGTAAGAAAATAATTTGCCAGATGGCATCTGCAGAACAGGAACCTCGGGCACTCGGTAAACAGTGTCCCTCAGTTCTCACCCAGGTACTGACTGATTCACACCACGGGTGACTGTGCTCCCTCACCTTGGGCCTACTGTTAAAATACAGAAGTTCTTCACTTAAAAGGAAACGAAGATTAAATTCAGGATAAGGGAATAGAATGATAGAATAATTTAGTTTGGAAAGCTTATGGAGATCACCTGGTGCAAACTCCTTAGGCCCACCAAAGAAGGTTTTCGTATTTATGTCATACAAAGAATCTGTAAATGTGCAGGAGATAATCTTATACAGGGTCACATATGATAGTATCCTTTATAGGACATAAAAATTAATTGAACTTATAGCAAGTGCAAAAAAGCATTGAAACCTTTGTATATTTGATATCTGTTGACTGATCTAATCGTAACCTTTATCTGGGAAGTGCATTCAGGCTCCTGGAATAAGTATTAACAATATTCTTCCTACATACAATGATTTCCTGCCTCTCACATGATGCATGTCCCATGTATGCTGCCACTGACAGCAGGAATGAACAGTTACAATAAAAAGAACAAGTATTTTGCTTTGTCTTCCCACAGCAGGCAAAAAGGAAGCTTCATTCAGCAACACCACAGCACAGCTAAAGGAACCAAGAAGCTGTGTCATCCCACTCTTCCCCACACAGACAGAAGCAGCCAAATGCAAATGACATTTAATTAAAACTCTCAAGTTAGTTTAAGTTTGGAGTGCTTTCACTGAAATACGTTCTCTGACATAAAAAGAAAATTCTAATCAGCCAGTATTGTGGGACCCACTGACAAGTGATCAATGGGCTTTCTGATGCTGCCTGCAGATTTCATTAGTGCTCTATTAAAAAATATAATTTAAAAATTATTTTTATGACTGAAATACAGCCAAGTCAAAATAAAAAGAAATGGACAAGATGATTTTTAAAAATCCATAGTTCCATCATTTACTGTGACAATTTTGCAATAGCTAAGAACATACCGTGAAACATTTTTACTTAAATGCTATGAAACCAATAAACAAAATTCAAAGATCCAGTGCCAGATATAGTCAGGTACAGATCTGGTAGAGGTCATCTATTACTTCTAGTGGAAATGAATTAAACCAGACTCAAAAGAGAGATTAAGATCAGGGTACAGCTCTTGAGTTAACCACAGGAAGTTTTTGTGCCTACCAACCACAGCTATTACACCAGCAGCAATATTGGTTATAAACACTCTCAGAGGAAACCCTGTGGAAAGCTGCACTCTGACAGAGCTCTCTGGGGCACCTCTTCAGCTGTGTTTTCTGTGGATCCACACCACGTGCAACACTGAAAAAGATGAAACTCTGAAACTCTTTACATGCATCTGGGCACCAAAGCGCTCCCTATGGCAAAGCAGATTTAGTAACTCCTTTGAAGGAAGCTCTTGAGGAAGTCAGAGAAGCCAATAGCCTTATAAGTAGCTCTTCCAATGACTCAATTCCAGCCCCATGCTGTGGTGCCCCTCACTTCCACTGACCACAATGCCTGATCACAGCGTTAGCAGGCAGGTAAGAGCTATATAAAGTGGGTTTAGACCAGAGCACAGTAAAAAGAAACAGATTATTTGTGCTCCTCTTGCTTGCACTAGTAGCTGGAGTTTTCCCAGCTCACCTCCCGGGAAGGAGATACAGGAGACAAGGCTCCAACCATTCCTAGAATCCACAATCTGTGCTTTCAGCCAATCCCAGAATCTGGGCAGACAGGGTGGCTTGGGGACAGCACATAGTTGTCTTTCAGTATCACCCATGGACACACGGGCTGCATACACCCATGAGAAACTCTGACTTCAACCCACCCATCAACAATTCTGGCTTCTATAAGAATGTCAAAGACCACCTACATTTTCCAAAAGGATATAGAATCACAAAGTGGTCTAAAAGACACTGCAACAAAAGCAAAAGTACATTTTCCTGACAAAGATATATCTGACACCTGAGAGCTACCAGCTCCAAGAAAGGCATAGTCAAAAATTACCAAGACAGAATTAGGAAGAAGGATGCACCTGGCCTTCCAGGTGTGGCAGACTCACAGGAGACATCCCGTCACACCCCAGCCTTTGAGAAAGAGGATCCTGATCTATAACATATGTAAAGCTGAGGAGCCACACAATCTGGTGTGCCAAGGCATCTGATTAGTTTCAGAAGGTGCAAAGATATAGATAGGAGAAAAAAGGGGGAGGAGATGGGGAAACCAACTCCAAAACAAGCAGAAAACTCTCTACATTTTAATTTAGGCTTTTTTCATCCAAAATTAACTTTGACTTTTGTGAATAAACTCTCTTTTAGGGGAAGGGGGGTGGATGGAGTTTCTAGAGTAGATTTTAAAACTTTGTTTTTTGGCATTCTCAGTGGGGTTTTTTTCAGCTGCCTGGATACCATCATGAACAGCTGCTCCCAGCCACAGTGCACTTACTGCTGCCAGACTGCATGCTGAGAGCTGGAAATCTACTGTAAGAGGAGGATTGTGGAGGCTAAACCTCCACAGACTACTTTTAAGGCTGATTTAGGACTCTAGAGGTTAATAATTCAATTCCACTTTTTATTGGAATTTTTACTGCTATGTTTGATTATGTGGTAGACCTTTAGTCTCAAGAAGAGAGGTTGCCCCCTGTGCAATTTGTCTCTATTTGGTATTTACACGTGCAATGGGTAAAAAAATATGGCAGCATGAATCCTGCAAAATTTTGCAAATAATGGAACTTTTCAGTTGAAGTTTTCATACCTATTTACATCCTTGTGTACATTTAGAAAAGCATGATGGATAATGTGATTTGTTGCAAATGTGTGCATGTTGTTAGGGTTAGAAGCTTTGAAACTCTGATATTTGTGTTTCTGCAGAGGCTGAATTTTCTCCCTAACTGGTCTTTTAAAAAGATTTCACTCTACAAAAATTAAATGTCTCACTTCACTGAGTCTTTTCAATAATTTAAGCAGGATAAGAAGTTCATTATACAAGGTAGTTCACAAATGTTTAAAAGCTTAATTCTCTAGATTATGAATTCTGACAGGCTATATATATAAATTCAGCTTATGTGTCCCTACAGAGAAATGTTATGCCTCAGAATAGAAAGTCTTTTGCAGGCAGCAGCTGGAGACAATATTTTCTTACCACGTGCAGTGCATGGAGATGCAGAGCTATAGGATTCCTGCAGGCCATATTTGTTGCTATACAGCTCTGGAGTTTAGGACAATCAGTTTTCTCTGTTTACTACCAATCTGAACTTTCTCAAATTGGTGAAAGTTCAGGTTCATTTCTAGTCCAGAAACTGCCAACGACTGGACACAGGATGTTTTTAAGCTTTAGCAAACCACAGCAAAGCTTCTATTGAGATTGAACTGATAGGAGAACTTGCAAAGGCACCTTTAACCATTATAATTCTTGGATGGTTGTGAAGAAACACCATCCCTCCTCCCTTGTGACAAGGTCCTGATGGAGCACGACTCCATATACTTGCATGTGTCTCATAAGACTGCCAAACATAGGAGATTTACCTCCCTGAAAATACAAAAATGCAATTAAAAATAACATAAGAATAAAAAAGACAACACGTGGACTAGGAGACAAAATAGAAATTGCACAAGCATATGCCAATTACCTGTCCACTTTAATAGAATTATTAGTTATTAAAAATGCATTCTTATGAAACAGATCACACCAGGGAAACAGAGGCAGATGCAACTACACACAGAACAAATCCAAAGCCAGACAGCTCTATTTCACCTTCCCTCAAAGAAAATACACGGGACAAGTTGCTAGTGTAAGGTGCTAAGTTAGAGCAATGTGCTGTGCTGGTATTCCAATTTCACAGCTGCTGTGAGACTGCCCTAACTTGAGTGGAATTCTTCTGAAATCCACAGGTTTTAATCATTACCTGTAACTGTAAATAAAAATGCACTGCTATGATGAGTTCCTTATAACACAGCTACATTTACTGACCTTCACTTGTTCTAGGTTTTCTTGATTGCTCCCAATACCTTTCAAGCTCTCTGTCCTACAAGTTCTGTGGCAGACTCTTTGGAAAGTTTAGACTGACAAAGTCCATGGGACAACTGGGGTTTTTTCCCTCTGAGCCTTTAATCACAAACATTGAGAACAGCCCTGCAGAGAAGGACTTGGGAGTGCTGGAAATTCTTTGCTCAGAGGGTGATGAGACACTGGCTGCCCAGAGAAGCTGTGGATGCCCCATCCTTGCACAAGTTGAAGGCCAGACTGGATGGGACCCAGGTAACCTGAGCTAGTGGGTGGTATGCTGGCTCATGGCAGAACCGTTGGAATTAGATAATCCTTAAGATCCTGTCCAAACCCAACCATTCTATGAAGAATGCTTAAAAAATAGTTAAATTATGCTGCAGATATGTGAGTATATAAGCAGAGAAACTTTCAGTGTGTGGTGTGTGCTTGTTATCTCACTTCACCATGTCAAACACCTTTGACATGGCATACTTCATGAGGGCTGACGATCTCATCAGTCTTCTCCTTCTCTTTACTTCTGACATTTTCCATTATCTCTGTTCTCTCTTCCCCTGTCTGACATCGGCAGTTTTCACAACAGCTGTCTCTGTTCTCCTGAAACCAGGAGACAAGTACTTCTCTGTAAGTATACACAATCCCTGATGGTATTTGGAACAGGGAGATGTGGTGAAACTGATAATAGGATTGTGGACTTCATCAACAACTTCTTTTTTTTAAACCTGTACAAAGAACTGATAAGGAGTATTTATCACCCAGGAGCTCCGGCTTGCTGCAGCTGTGCAAACTGACTGGTGCTACCTCCAGGCTCTCCCAGTCCAAAATATTCCAGATGTTTCCTTATCATACTTCCCCATTATTCACAATACAATTATGAGCTTCGGTTGCCACTGGGAACCAAGCAAAGCCTAAAGTTGGAAATTACAGTCACAAATGGGTTTGTGCTGACTGAATACAAACTTTAGGCTGCTTTTCAATGTTTATTTTTAATGGATTCTGAATGCTTCCACTAATTCAGGAGCTCAAATGATTAAAACAAGAGAAGGAGGACTTATTTTGCTAAATGTGCTTCCTGCTTAGGGGATTTACTGAGCCCCCCTTACAGCGGGAGGAGNTAGTTCACAAATGTTTAAAAGCTTAATTCTCTAGATTATGAATTCTGACAGGCTATATATATAAATTCAGCTTATGTGTCCCTACAGAGAAATGTTATGCCTCAGAATAGAAAGTCTTTTGCAGGCAGCAGCTGGAGA
>WAAG01006969.1:6510-16652 GCA_013390105.1 Tichodroma muraria | reverse complement strand
TTCTTGGCACATTCCTGGTGCAGCAATGTTGGCAGACCTCATGTTACAGAATCTCCTGGTCTGTCATGTATTAAATCTGTTCTCTGGTTATCCAAACACTTAAAATACTTTTGAGTGTCAGGTTTGCAAGTAGATGGATATTTCTCTATATTTAAATACCAAGAGAAGTTAAAACATCAGAAAAGGCAGAGTTCTAAAAGGTTCTCATCTGGTCAAATACCTGCAGTACTTAAAGACATGTACTGGACAAATTAAACAGCTTGCTGATGCTGATTTCAGGTGGTGGCAAATGTCTGAAAGGTAAAGGTTTTATTACGTCTAAATACGTAATAAAATCTAATATATAGACAGTTTTGATAACAATGGTAAATGCCAAGGAATTTAAACAGCCAGACAGATGAATCATCAAAACTGAAGGCTTATCTAGCAATCACATTCAGCATATAAAAATACAAGCATTTTTTTATTTAACTGGTTTTGGATTATCTGATAACCTTACCTACACTGCTTAATTTTTTTTATAAATAACAATAAAATCTGTTAGCAATAGGCCAGATAAGATTCATTTAATACAGCAAACTTGGGAAAAGGAAAGGTGGTCCAATGATAGGAGTGACAGTTTAGAGGTTGGAAGAAGATTAAAATATCTTAGCATTGACAAAAACTCCTTGTGCTGCAATGCTTTCTGAGGATAAATACACTGGAGTTGTTAAAAGCATCTGACCTCTACAGTAATGAGGCTGGTGCAGGTAACACAGACTAATAGGCATTGCACTCCACTGTTTGTTTTGTGGCATCCTAATGATTCTAACACAAAAGGAACAAACTCAAGGAGACCTGAGCTGAGATCTGCTGCTGGCCTGGTAGGAAGCTTTGACAAAACCACTGAATTTTCCTCATTTCTCCCTATATAACCATAAGAAATAATCCCAATTTTCTTTGTACAACATCCTGCAATTATTTTATGACATATGTTATCTAAGGGTATTATTGTTGCTGTTAGCAAAATAGAATTTATTTTATTTTTGAAAGAAAGGTGTACTGAAGGTGTAAAAAATTCTTATTGTGAGCCTATACTTGCATTTAGAAGAAAGAAATACACTTTGTTTGAGCCATATAGTCTGGTTTTTTTTTTTCCTCAAGTCTTAATATATTCTTACAGAATTAAAGGAAAAATATGGGAGCCCTCCAGTGGTCAAAATAATGTATCTAGATTTTATAATGCAGCTATTTTGCTGTGACTTTGCCTGTTTAAAAAGTAATTGCTATAGTTTTCTGACACGTATAGATATTGATATCACTTTGCTTAACAGGAATTGATATTATCCATTATTTTCCTGGACTTGCAAAAATATCTGGACTATAGAATTCTGGACTAATTTCCTGGACTATATAAATGTGTTCCCAGATGACATCTGTAAAACCAAGAAATTCAGATTTGTCTCACATTACTTTCTTTTCTATATAGACAGGAAAACCCTCAGGGGCTCTTTGTTTGTTTGTTTACTTCCCACTAGGGCTTGTACAGGTTAATCATGTTCTCCCCTTCCACAAGGTTCTCACCTTTAAAGGTGTGTGGATGAAAAAGGATTTACAATTGCAATAATAGAGATGTTTGTCTGGCCAGATCCGCCCATTCTTTGGCTTCCTGGATTATCACATCAATCCAGTCACCGTTCACTTTCGGAACTGCACCCCCCTACGTAAAGCTGTGGGGCATCCTTCTGGAAAGGCCCTGGACAGCTGGTCAGCCACTGCCCTGAAACTGAAACCTCAGAGCATATTTTAGTGCTTCAGCAAAAGAATGCACATTTTGGATTTCTGCGCTCAATCTGCCATGAAAAAAGAGGGGTTATTATTTCTGTGGAAAAATGTCTGTTGCACTCCAGGAAGAAAACAGAGATCATATTCTGCTTTTCAAAAATGTAACTATAGCTTCCTCTACTTACGGCTGCAGAGTCCACTGGAACTACAATTCACCCTAAACATGTTAATACTACCACTACTCCTACAAAAAAAAAAATCCTTAACATGGGGCTCTTCCACCTTTAATTCCAGTTTGTAAGACTTTTGAACATTTTAAAGCTAAACATGCCAGTGTAACTGTCAGTGGATTATCCTAGTGAAGTTGCAAATGTGGAGTTAAAAGCAGTTTCTTTGCGAGTGATGAACATATAAAATACAAATGCCTTAAAAACTAGCAGACTTCAGAGAGTCCTTCTATAGCACTGGAAACAAGAGGAAACAGGAAGAGCAAAGGATTAGACATTTGTCTTTCTTTAATGAGGATAGCTTTTGTTGGAAATCCATGTTGATAAAGTGCATGGTAATACCAAGAATACTTCTTTGAAGAAGTTGGCATCACCGGTATTCATAGGCAGCCTACAGCAAAAGCTGTACAGCCAGGAGTAGTACTATTATCTGCACCACAATTGTCACAGGTAGGTTCAAAAAAGGAAAAAAGGCCCAGGAAAGCTCATCTTAATGACACAGATGTGAGTGTGCACACACCCCCACTGTTTTGCCAGAGGGATATCTCTGAGTACAGACAGAGGAGGAAGAATTGTGTTTCCGTCTGATTTTGTTTTCTGTTTTATTTCATTTCAAATCTAGTCAGGCCACTAAAGCATACAGAACAGCACAAGTAAGATTTTAAGATCTGAATCTACTTCACATCCTTATCTTTTGGACTTACATGTTTTTTTACTGTATCTTATACAGCAGCTGCAGAGTCCAGGACTCTATTGTCGTGGAAAAATAAAGGCCTCATTTAACTGCTGGTGGAGCTGTAGTGTGTGATGTATGTTTGTTAGTCTAAGACATCTGCTCTTTGAGTCAGCTACTAACTTCAGACACCACAGAGTGTTCCCTGTCCCCTGTCAGGCTGAGTAGAGAGGCAGTGGGTTAGAGCTATGCACTGCCCTCCAACAAAAGAATAAAGGGACAAAGAAAATATTTGTGTGCTGTGGGGACCAAGTGACAGGAAAAGACACACTTTCAGCTGTGGCTGGGAAGTTATGTGATTAGCATGTGACAGGCTGCTGGCCCCTTAACAACTGGATGCAAAGGATGACTGACTGCCAGGGAGGCTTTGACCTATGTAACCAGGCATAAACAGTTCTGAGAGGATGCTGATTTTAGTTACCAGGCCCACATTATGCACAATGCACTTATCATCAAGAGATATTAAAAATATGCAGTGGATCAAGCAGCAGCAACCCTGGGGTGTGCATGGCATTTCCCATAACCACGTCTACCTGGATCAACCCCCTGCATGGGTGAGGGGCACCTCTGCAGCTCCCTGATTTTCCTCAGGACCCAACAGTCCCGTGCCACTGCCCTTCACCATCCTCTAAACCCCTTGGAGCACCAACAGCCCCCACCTGCAGCTGATGGAACAATGAGCCAGAATCTGGGAGTGTCATTTAGGAGATGTAATTTGAATGTCCAAGAGTTTTATTTTTTTTCACTTGGGGTGAAATATATGGAGAAAAATGAAAAAAACAACCACAAAAACACCAGAATTTGTGAGAGATGAGTAACTTTAGGACCTCACGTTAATTTTTTTGCAACTTAAAAAAAAAAAAAAGGAAGAAAAAATATTCAGTTGTGTTTTTATAACAAATAAATTTTGCAGTTTTGGCATACAGGGAGGTTTTCTTAAGTTTGTAGCTGTCTCAAGCAAAATAGAAACTGAATGGACTGTTTTTGGAATGTTTACTTAAAATTTACAAACAGTTTCTTGCTTTTAATGAGAAAGTAAAATTTTCTTTGCTTTGGGTGAGTGTTGGACTTGTCACACAATTTTAACTATCTGGGAGTTAGATTTTTCAGCTAGTTGTCTCATGCAATTTAATGATGGGATATAAGGAGTGAGTAGCAGGTAGTATGCCTTCAAGATCCAAACTTGCATCAAATGAAGTGCTACCACTAGAGTGACTGTCCCTTTCCACTCATTGTTCATGGAGCCCAGATTACTAGGCTAGACTTTGACTGATGTTTAGATGGCAAAATTAGGTAATTCCTACCTAACTTTCAAGGATGAAAAATCTTATCTTTTCACAAAGATTTTTATTTCCATATTTCTTATTTAATCC
The DNA here is from genome assembly GCA_013390105.1 of Tichodroma muraria. Lineage (NCBI taxonomy): Eukaryota > Metazoa > Chordata > Aves > Passeriformes > Sittidae > Tichodroma > Tichodroma muraria. The sequence goes on along the minus strand of WAAG01006969.1, from coordinate 12,555 downwards.
TGATTAAAAGTTCTGATTAGAATTTTGCTTGGACACAATTTCACCAAAAATGTGATATCTATTTCTTATTGCCGTCTATTGTGTTTGCTTTTCAAACACTGATTTTTGCCTGTAATCATTCAGCAGCTTTATAGCACAATCAGGTAACACCTTTAGACATTTTAACATGATGAACACTCTGGAAGGATTGATTGCTTTCATTGTACAACTGAAATTTTCCTGCCATCTGTCTAGGGACCAAGATTACCAGGACCCTGTTCTATAAGGAAAAATTGCCTAACTATTTTTACTGTTCTAAGTGTTAACCCTTTTCTATGAGTTAGGTACACTGAGTGAATTTGGTCTTCACTTAATTTTTACTTCAATGATGTATATTGATTTTTCTTACTCATAAGCATGTCTAAGTAGAGAAAGTAGTTCAATACATTTTACTGCTCTGTAAGAAAACAATGTCACATAGCAACCATAATGACCTCAAATGTGTGAGAAAAGTCTGTAAACAGCCTTATTCTCCAATGGCTCAATCCCAGCTTTAAGATAACACGTTCCACAAAGTACACAAAGAAAATATATTTCCTTGAGATTCTGAAAATAATAGCTTTAACACCATTATGGTACATTTTCAGAAAGTACTGGGAAGTAAAGAGCAGGAAAAGACAGTATATTTCATTAACTATAGTTCTAAAACCTAAAAGTAAGAAAAAAGATGGGAGAGAGAAAGTTTACTCTGTCTTTTATTCAAAAATCTTCAGAATCTGCTGAGATTGGAAATACCTCAGCTTTGGACCCCATATAGTTCTTTGCTTTCTTTTTCAGGAAATAAAACACAACAATTTTTGTCTCAATTTCCTTTTGGCCCAACTTTACTCTGCAAAAAAAATATTACTTAAATTCATTGTGAGTTTTGGCTTATTTCAGAAGTTGTGTAAGATGTTTTAACAATTGTTAGGGGTTTTTGACAAGCAAATCAACAAAAACCTTTTTCAGAGACAAATTCTGACCTTGAAACAAAAACTTCTGACCTCTCTTTGTTTTGAAAGAAGCTTGTCTTAAGACTATGATCAGGTTTATGATTCAGAGAATGGTTACAATAACTCTAGTTTTAACATGTTTCACTGCAATAGACTCATTTGCCTATATTTTCACTTTTAAGCAAAAGTCAATGTACATGCACTCTAATATGAGATACTTGGGTGTTCAATGTGATTGCACAATTTACTAAGAAGTAATTTTAAAGAACAGTGATGAGAAATTCAAATACAGGTGATCTGAGGACTTTAGGTAATATGACTTCACTTTTCCTCTCTAAATAAAGCTAATCTTTGTCGTCCAGTACTGAGAAGTAGGTTTTGATTCCTGAAAATGAGTAGTTCAATTTCACAGAAGTGTTTACATGGTGAATTATTTCTGCTTAGTTTTGGCTAATCATAAGAACTGAAAATAAATAAGAAGTCCACAACAAATCACTGTAGAGTGGTTTATTGTGCATCACAGCATAGCTGTAATTTAACATGGCTTAGTAAGCTTATTTGCATAATATAAATTTTAGCCTGGTTTTATAATGAATTGGCTGTGTGAGTGCATTGACCCACAACAGGCTACAACACTAAAGTTCAGTGAGAGTGGTGACATACTACATTTCCTTGTGGCAACTCAGTGGAATTGCAAATGTAATAGCCAAGAGCATGTTTTTCTGAGAGCATCTGGGAACACCATCAATAGTGCAAACGATCTTTTAAGGACGCTATTTTTTTGTTGATACTTTATTGTTGACTTTCAAATTAGTCCTTTTTCATCTATTCTCTATGTATTTTTTTAGATAGCAAAATTATTAGGACAAGTACTCAAATGTTATTTGCGAGTGAGGTAGCATTAATACTCAATACTATTATTAACTTAATATCAGTAGCTATATTTCATCTCTTCTTCACTATATATGAACAAGTGAACATGTGTTTGGAGCTCTGTAACATGACAGAAAACAAGATATAGTTACCACAGCCCACACGAAACAAGCCTTTAACTCTCTGACAACATTTCCTGACATTTATAGCACAGCTCCTGAGGGCCTTAATGACCATCATGTCAAGCTGAATCTACTATTAATATACCTCACTAGTAAGGAGTAAGGATTATGGTTTTCATACTGAGTGTGAAAGGTCCATATTTCATAAAGAGTTTCACTTTAGCTAAGTTATTAAAAGGTTCCCCATAAGGAAAGAAACAGTCATTTCTTTTTTATTCCCGTTTTTGGGGGGTTTTTTTATTAGTTTCTGCCTGCTGAAACTTTCTTCTCTTGAAGATGGTGATCTGCATTTAAATTAAAATACAAATCAGATACTCTAGCAAAGCAAAGACTATTGTTTTATAATGTGTAGACAGCAGAGATAAGATCGGAGAGTCATCTTCACGTAGAACTTCCAATAGAGTTAGCAGGACTTCCATATTTACATGATAATATTAGGCAAGAAATTTTCATTTTTCCATTATTCAAGACCCACTCCTAAAGAGATCAAGAAACAGAACAGCACTACTAAAACAAGCAAGAGTTGGAGAGAAAGGTTTCCTAAAGTGACAGATCTGTTTTGGACACTCATTTTGTTGGATCCAGACCTGGCATATTACACAGACTAATTAAGTAGTTTTGATTGGAAGTGCTTCCTGCTCCTTATCTGCTCTAGCCCTTGCCCAATGCAGTATCAAAGACTCAGGACATTGTCCTCTCCAGCTTTGCAGGCCTGTTTTCAAGAGACTAAAATATCAGGAAATGAGCCATAGACCTTCTTGCCCTTCATTCCTGATGCAGATCTTCTGACCAATCACCCAAAAGAGCAATCGCCCAAAATAGATGCATTTCAAAGTATGCATTACTTTTACAGATTTTGTCCAGGCTCGGTTCCTCCTATATTTATATAAAGGCTAGGATTAATAAGACCCACCATTGTACCAGGCACCCCTTACTATCTCTTTAGTCAATGAACTGAAACTCAGCGTTTCTAGAGCATGATTCATCTGAGTGTATAGTAGATTTCTAGTGCAGGCCAGATGAATAGTGCCCCAGGGTGTCTTTTTTTGCTGAATCCATTGCCAATAAAAAGATCCTGGAGAGATTAGCTCAGGTGTAGACATGTACACATCTGAAATTAGGTGATATAAATCCTATCTATGGACTTTTCTTGAACTGATAGCACAAGAATTGCCTGTCAAATTCAGGCTTATGGGTTGTGTGTTACAGGTTATAGGTGAACTCGATGTCCTTTCAAAAGGGGTATTATAGTTGTCCTGAATTGACACTGCATCAGTAAATCGTTTTCTTCTTTTTTTTTTTTCCATTTCTATGTAAAACTTTTTAAGAAACAAGTGTGTCTATTAATTCATTTTTTTCTGTATGGATAATTGAAGAGACCTAGCATGTGATTGGAATTATTTTCACAATACTGAGTATGTAATATGTCAGTAATTCACGGTCTGGTGACAGAATAAATTTAAACAAATGAATTTGCCTCTTGTATCTTTTCCTGTTTTCATTGCAGACTGCACAAATGAGAACTGAAATAGATGAGAAAAGAATCTTTTCAGCAATGCATGATAGTCAGGAAATATAAGCCTTTTGTGTACAGAATGACAAGAGCGATAGGGTTTTAAAAGCAGGAGACTATTATTGGTAAGTCAATCTGTAACTTTTTCCTCCATGCAAAACCAGAGGCTTAGGTAAGTTAATGTCTGAACGAAGAACGCAATACGTGCTTTCTTCAAATGCACGAATAACCAAGAATTTCAGCTAAATTAGAACAGTGCATTTAAAGCTTTTGCACATGGCTACTAACAGTAAATGAAATAAAGGATAAGAAACTCACAGAAAGGAAATGGAGAATCTGAGGAGACTGTTTACTTCAGAGGAACAGATCATGAAATTTCTAGTGCACAGTGGCAGATGGCACTACCTGATGTAGCACATTGCCATGTCTCCACTGCACTTCATGAAAAAGCTGTACAGCTTGCATCATCATGTGGCTACTACAGTTCCTGGGAAACATTTCTTCATTCTTTAAGAGAATTCCTCTCTTTATGATGGACTACACCATTAGTTCTTTTGGCATGTATTCCTAGTTTACAGGATGGGAGTAAATGTTTATCGGGAAAGCTGCATGAATCACATGAGACTTTTAACATTTTAGCTCTGTAACTGTGTGATTGGCACACTGATTACCATACTGTCATTTACCTAGGAAGAAAAATATTACATTTATAGTACATTTTTTGTTATATAAATCACATTTTTGTCCAAGTTTAGATTTTACGAGAGTTAAGGAGCCATTTTTCCTGTGAAATGCGTTTAGAGTTACAAATCTGTCAATTACCCTTCCTGAATTTAACTGATTGCTGCTCAAAAATTGCTTCTGGTGGACTACTAGGAACACGCTCAACCACATCTTTAGTCTGAATTAAATAGAAGTGTAGGGAGTTTTATTTGGTTTTATTTTGAAGTATTCAGTATCTTGTGTCACTCTTCTAATACACAGAGCAACTCTTGTACCAATCTCAAAAAGCAGAACCTACCTTTAAGTGGCTTAAATTGTTGTTAGCATTTGGCAGTTTAGGTGCTACGACATGTCAAAACCCGATTCATTCTGTTGCAACAAGAAGAACTGAAGTAGTGAATCTCTCAGGATCTTCGCTTCTCTATTTCCTTCATAGTTAAGGCTAATAATTGGTGACAGCTCTGTCAGCTCGTCACATAATGTCATTGGAGATTCCGTGTGGCTGGCTGACTGTAAATTTTCCCTTTCACTTGTCAGAAGGCACAAGCCAGCGGAAGCCTAAAGAGAGATAATTTTCTTATGTAAGTTGGTAGTGGAAAATGTGTAAATGAAAACAGACTCTTTTTTTTAGTATTTTTTGAATACCTTAACCAGTTTATAAACTGTTGACTACCTAGCAATACTGAAACTGAATTCTGGAAATAGGATGTGAACATAGAAGCCCAACTACTCTGTGAACACAGAATTCCTACTGCAGTGCTTTTAAAGCTTCACAGACAAGAGGTGAAATTATTTAATTTAACTTCCACACTGTCTCATGCTGTGATGTTTTCCTTCTTCCTTATGGGCAGGTCATTCTACATATTTCCCACAAAATTCCCAGAGAGGACCTTTGACCTGTTCATGAAGTTACAAAAATATTTGGATGAGCCAGTCTACAAAAATGGAACAACATACTAAAACCTTACTGGGTAAAATAATGTGAAAAAACCAACAAAGACAAGTTGATTACATTTGTTAAGGCTGTCCTTTCAATTTCCCTACTCTACCTTTCAACAGTGCCATGATGCTCACAAGTAACATTTTTGAAAAGCTTTTTCAAAAGCAAAAATTTTTATTCCAATGTGTGACACATGAGACCTCATAATAATATGTGGGGTAGCAGTGCATGTTTCTTCAAGCTGTTTGGGTGGCTTAGAAGCAACACATCAGAGACCTTGTCTCTACAGAAAGATAAAATAACTTCTTTAATGTCTGAAAGAGTGTGACACAAGCGTGCCAGAATACTCAGTTTCAAGCAATTCTGGAATAACCAAGTTTATTATTTAAAGTTACCCTAGACATACAGTCTTGAAGACTGAAAGATTATATTGCAACGGGAAGTATATAAATTCTTCAACACTGAGACACAGAAAACTCTCAAAAAAAAGATTCAAACCCAAATGAGTATTGTAAGCAAAATACTAATATACACTAATACTAATGTACACTTTACAGAATTACTAACCCTCCAAGATTTTAAAAGATGCTTCACCTACTTTTTATATATATATATATCTACATCTGTATCTATATCTATAGATACAGATACATAGATATACATGCATAAAATATATGAAACATATGTCTACATTCTGTCTGCATCAATCATATCACTGTCCTGGTGAAAGTGTTTTCACATTTGTTGAAAACTGTGTTCTCTTATCACACTTACTACTGTTTTAGACAGCACCAGCTATGATCTATTAATGTAACTGTAGAACACCAATCCAGTTCTTAATCT
>WAAG01006968.1:5389-24237 GCA_013390105.1 Tichodroma muraria | reverse complement strand
CTTGTTAAGATTATCCTCTACTGTATTTTGCTTGCTTCTTTGAAGAGTGAGATGACAGTGTGTATGCAGTGATCAGTTTATGATGCCTGCACTAAGGTAGGCAGGAGGCAGAACACCTCATCTCCAGGGCTGTTAAAACACTTGTTGAAAAGGAACTGAATTGCACTGAATTGTGCAGGGATCAGCTGTGGAGAGACTGACTATTTGCTGAGCACAACAGAAAAGGAGGATTTGTGGCAGTCCCTTGCTTAAAGGACTGTGCAAATGGAGGAGTCTTCCTTGCTTTCCTTACCCAAGGCCAACAATAGATGACATAAACCATGTTTAGGTCAGGGAAATCCTTCCAGCAAGCGGAATAATGTTGGATTTCAAATTCATTGCACATAAATCTGAACAAATGTTGGTTGCAGAGTCATGTATATATGAAATTGGTAATTTTTCATCCTTGGCTGTTGCATTTCTCTTACTGTGTGTGAACAACAGAGATTACTAATACTTCTTCCTCCTCAAAATTTCCAGTGACCTGTACCTTTATCTAAAGTATGTCGTTCAGATTAAGGACAACAGCATTCATTAGGATGAATGAACATCTTCATTCACTTCATCGACAGTAAGAGGGGATGTTTCTGTGCTTATTTGAATCTCCTTCTGTTGAAGAGTTCACTTTTGCTGTGTGGATTGCACTGAGGTGCACGGTCACCCTAAAGCCTTTGTTCTTCCTGTGCAGTTGCACTTGGGAAGTACACTTCCCTAATAATGCTGTGTGAAACAGGCTGTAGTGGTGATCCACTACCAATACGCAACTAATCCATACACAAAAGCATCAAATGTTTTGTGGTTGAGTTTTGTGGTTTTTTCCTAACAGTGCAAATTAGTGAGGTGCTGCCATATTCTGGTACGGTCAGCTGTGTTTTAGAATCACAGAATCATAGAATGGCCTGGGTTGTAAGGGACCTTAAAGATCATGTTGTTCCAACCCTTGCCATGGACAAGGATATCTTTCGCTAGACCACGTTGCTCAGACCTCCATCCAGCCTGGCCTTGAACACTTTCAGAGATGGGGTATCCACAACAAGGTTTCACATCTATCAAATAATAAACTTTAAATAATTTGATTATGTCACATTACTTTTACTGAGAAGATGCAGAAGTTCAATATTCTGACTTAAGAACAACACTGTTGTGGTGGAGGGAGAGAAACTAGATTAGCTTCAACGCATGACACATTTAAAATGCAGGGAATTTTTTTTATTCAGTGCTGCAGAACAACATTTCTTCCCTCTTTTTACATTTAGCATCTAGCTTACTTTGGTGTGTTTCATAGAAAGCTGTTTGATCACAGGACCGGTTATTTATACAGCTTTGTTTTCAGGATTGTTTATTAAAATACTATCTCTGAATTCAACAGGAATTTATGGAGGGGGAAGATGACTTTGTTTCCCAAGATAGCTTCTCTTGTTTTGCTAATGTAATTTTTACTGTAATATTGGTGGGAAAATTCAGGGTTATTCAGAGGTATTGGTGTAGGACATAATTGGTGTGGAGATTTTTTTCTTAATTTTCTGTCTAAAACCTGGACTTTGATCAAAATGAAAACATACCCACCGTTTTCAGTAAGACCAGAGTCAAATCCAAAGTTATCAAGTCCATTATCAAATGGTTAGCTGATATGACATGCTTGATATCTTCCAAGAGTTAGGCAAATCTGCCTTTCTTGAGAGAGAAGGAAAAGCCCCCTCTTGAGTTTGTGATCAAAAGCCCTGTATAATACTAGACTACAGATAGTCTGAAAAAAAGGAATGAAGCTGGAACAGTCAGAAGTTAGCATGCTGTTATGTCCTCTTAGTGGTTATCAGATAAAAGGAAACATAGTAAGGGTCTTGTATGTTTAATGTTTATGTAACCTATTTCTGTTAAAAGGAGAGCTGCTCATTGGTGAAAATCCACTCTTTAATTATGCTTACAAAAGCAAACAATGCCATCCAAGGGCCAAAGCAAAACATTTTGTTTAAAGTTAAATATCTACTTTTGTGAGAATGTAATGCTGAGAGTTAAAGACGCACCACTCCTGCTGAATTTCTGTATGCCACAGCTCCCTGCATTAGTCTGCAAAGTCTTCTTTTCTTTGAAATTATCATTCACTTTATTGTTGCCTATAGGATTATTTTTGAGGTCTTTAGTTCAACATAAATCTTCTGTTATAACAACAAAGAAAGTCTTAAGGCACGTGGCAGGGATGTAGGTCATTGAATTTTGAGTATCTCAAAGCTACAGTTATTGCTGAAGTTAAATAGAGCTTCTACTTTCCTTTATTGCAAAAGCATAAAACAGTAAATACACATTCCAAAATAAAAACTGCTGCCAGGAAAGAGAGCTTAAATCCTGTGCATTTCTCACACTATCGCTCTGAAAAGCAAAGCAGCAGCTTTTATTTAAAATTAAGGATACTAAGGATTTCTAGTGTAACTGAGAATTGCCTTTTCAGCTTCTGACCTGGCAGAGCATGAAAAGCAGTTGGGTTCTGAATGGCTGAGATCTTCGTGTCCTGGCCTCTGCAGTAGGTAGAAATTTACTTTGGCCATATAAAGCCATTTTACTTGACTGAAAACAGTTGTAGCATGACAGATGATCAAAAATAGCCCCACTGCAGCTTATGCTGTCAATCATCATGTGTTAAATGGCATGGTGGAGAGGAGCCTGCACAGGGTTTATGTTTATTGTAGGGTAAGATGTGGCAAACAGATAACGTTTCATAACTTCACCACCTGTTAGTTTCTTGGCTTAAATAAACCAAGTCACAAGAGCTTAAGTGGAAGCACATGCATCTTTCTGTCTTGTGCAAGGATATGGTGGAGGGTCCAAGTGTCTTCAGAAAATCTTAGTAACGTCAGTTCAAGACAACGCAAGCAGCCTGATAAGCTTGCTTACTGTCTCTTCTGTTAGAACTACTCTCTTCCATAAGTGCTGAATGTAAAAATGCCTTTGATGTGGTTTTAAATGGACTCTTCATAATGCAAAAGAGGCTCTCTGTGACTTCAAATTTGTTTTTATACCTCTTTCCTTAAATGCTTAAGAAATACGGTGTTATGTTTATTAGAGTTGTGCTTGGTTGGTGACCAATACAAAATGCTTGCTTATGCTCATCCATATGGAGAGCTCAGGTAATGATGTGTATTTAAATGCACAGAGCCAGCTTAAGTATGCTTCAAATGTACTTCTGGCTAATCACTTCATAAATTAGGTGAGTGTTAAAAACCCAACTTATGGTTTCATTTTATGTTTTCTTTCCCTTCCCAATCCCTCCCTATTTATCACTCTTTTTTTTTTTTCCACCCTCCTTCCCCCAATAGGAAATGAATTTCATTGACATGTTGGGTTTTTATGATTGTGGTGTTCATGTCTTAAACATGGCAACTGAACATTTCTCTCTGCTAATACTCCTATTCAAGCAACTGAGCTCTTTTCCTCTGAAAAAGAAAACTAAGCTATTTTAAAGTCTATCATTTATTTTAAACTATGTTTTGCTATGATTCTAGTTGACAGTGTCCCTTACGATTGCAAATATTTCCTTGTTGACCACTTAAGTACATCTTAAAGCTATTTTAAAAATGAAGCAAAAAATGCCCCAACAAACCCTTTCCAAGAAATCTTGAATTTGGAGAATAGAGGACACTTTTTACCACTACAGTTTTCACCTGTGATTAAAGTGTGTTCAAAGGTTGGTGCAGTCTTTAGAGGTGTCTGTAAAGGTAAAGAAAGTTCAGTATAAAATAGTAGTGAATCTGCACAAGAAGTTTTTCATGAATTTATAGAGATTCACTGGCTGGGAAGGAGTTGCATATATGAAGGACTTCTCTTTGGAAATCCAGATGCAAGACAGGGTTATGAATGTAAAATGAAAATTATACAGAGTATTTTTTAAAATCGTATTATACGATAAAATCCAACCATGAGATTGACATGTATGTACACTTGTGTGCTAAGACAATGATATGACCAGTTCTTAAAACTAAAGGGCTAAGTAAACAAGCCAAGAAAGCAAATTATGTGACTTGGACAAGATGGAAAAGTATTTACTCATCTATTCAGAATGGTTATTTCTTAAACTGTAAATTTGTGGTTTTTTTTGCTTTTGTTCAGCACCAGATCTATTTAGACTTAATCTTATGCCCACCTCCCAAAAAACTCTATGCTGTATGTCTTGCATAGAAATAAACAAGCTGGCACAAAACAGGACATCAGTGACCTGATAATCAAACAGGTTTGACCCTCGTGTCCTTCCAAACTTTTATAAAAGTGTGATGCACATGTACTTAGGAGTCACTGTTATGGATTTTAATAGCATCTATGTAGCTTCCCCTCAATGGCCTCTTGTGACGGAGTGAGCTGCACTATCGTTCGTTTGGAAAGTGTGATTCTTGCTGTGTTTACCACACTTGTGAACTCTATTTAAACTCCTTTGTCGCCTGTGTTGGTTTTTTTCTTATTTTTAATAAGGGTGACTGAGGTTGCAGAGAAATTAATGTGTGCTGAGTCTGCATAGCAACTTAAGTAGGGTTGCCACAATACGCTCTTAACACGCCTCCCTGGGAAGACTTGACATAAAGTCAGGGTTCAACCGTTTGGTTGCCTTATTGGCTGTTGTCAAACTCATTACGGTGATGCTGTCAAACTGCTCAGTTACTAATAATAAAAGTATTGCAGGAAGTAATTTTACTAAGAGTCGAGTAGTTAAGAGAGAAGAGGGGTAATAAAAATGACTTACAGGTGATTTAAAAAACAAGTACTGCAATTTTCCAGATGGAATAATAGCTTAGCCCTTCAGAGTTGTCTTAAAACAGACATCAGTAATATGCTGGTCCTTCTAAAGATTTGAATGGCGTTAAAGATACTATCCTCAAGGAGCACCGAACGCCCTGACTTAACTCAGCTACAACGCTGTGCTTCGGAGCGATGCATCTCTTCGGGCCCGTGAACTGATAATTGGTCCATTGAGTCAAGTTATTGTGGCAACCCTATGCACATAACAACAACTAAATTGAGTTTGTTTTAGTTCGGAGTACGGATATGACGCTTAGGCGCTGACTCGCGTACCGACTCTAACTCCCTCTCCCATCTTTCAACAGGATACCCGCTCACTATGTCTATCCACAGGCTTTCGTGCAGCCCGGAGTGGTAATCCCGCACGTGCAGCCCGCAGCAGCCGCCGCTTCCACCGCGCCCTACATCGACTACACCGGAGCGGCCTACGCGCAGTACTCGGCGGCGGCGGCGGCGGCGGCGGCCGCCTACGAGCAGTACCCGTACGCCGCCTCGCCGGCCGCCGCCGCCGGCTACATGGCGGCCGGGGGCTACGGCTACGCCGTGCAGCAGCCCCTCACCGCAGCGGCGCCCGGCACGGCCGCGGCGGCCGCGGCGGCTTTCGGCCAGTACCAGCCCCAGCAGCTGCAGACAGACCGCATGCAATAGCAGATGGACTCCCGAAGGAAGGAAGCTCGCGCGCTCTCTTCCTCTTCCCAGCCTTCCAGTATAAGTAGTTAACAGAGACAATTCGTAGTAACTAAGGAGCTTTAAGGAAAGCGATGCTGTTGCGAAACTAAAGATTTTTATTCCGCTGTCTTCATACAGTATGCATCCGAATCGTGTTGTCAGAGGGGAAGGGTAGCGCGGCGTGTCTAGTTTCAAGTATCGAGCCAGAAGAAAATGGGGGAAAAATACTGTACTGTCATGAAAGAGTGGCAGGAGTAGCAATGGGACTTCATATTTTCAAACAAACAAAAAAGAACCAAAAAAAAGCAAAGATGTACTTTCTACAGTATCAGGGAAGCAAAACTGCCTTTTATAAGTAAGAAAATGGTATCTGAATAGTTCGTACCAGGGAAAACACTTGAGTCAGCAATATGTAACCTTTATCCGTTTTAAGAGGAAACGAGCTTAAAGCACTGATTGTCCTTTCTAGCTTTCATAAGTTGTCTTCGTGAGACAGGACCTTGTCACTGTCTCACTGACGGGCACCGAACAACCCAAGGAAGATGGCCGGCTAGTAAGATGGCGGACAGGCACCAAAGTTATTTTCTTCTCTGTCCTCTGGATGAGTGGAACTATGGAGCAAGTGATGTGGAAGTAAGGGGTGCAACAGCTGTAGAGACAATCAATAACACAGACAGTTCTGGACAGAACACATCACTCGTGCTCATGTGATGAGCTTGTCACATCCTAATCCCTCGCCCCATCCCGTTTCACTTTTGGGAAACTTTAACTGCTGGTGTCAGCTATTCTGATTCTAAAATAGGATCAGCCCTTTACTACAACAGCCTTCTCTTTCTATTTATTGCATCTATTCGTAACTTGTGAATAAAGGCAGGAAGAAGCCTAATTAATTAAAACCTTTTAAGAACTGTTTTAAGGGAATTTTCTTTTCTGAAACCATTTGTACAATTTTAATATCTATTTCAGGATTATATTTAAAATATTTATTAGCAAACATACAGTACACAAGGCAACTTTTTGTTACCAAGACTGCAGTTCTTGAAGGGTTAATGGTATGTGATTTATACTGTGCCTTAATTGTTATGCTATTTAAAAAGAAATATTTATTTTGAAAGTTTTACTATGCTGCGCTCTAAAGAAAGCGACTTTAGATGTGACACTGTAAAATTATGTATTCATCTCATGGTATAAATTATTTAGTAGGCTTAGATGTAGCATATTAAATATTAACCTAATTAACTAAGGATGTTGACTTGGATTTATTTAAATTCAGTATGTGCACTGTATGAGGGTACTCTTAAATTAACACTTTTTTAGGTTTTTACATAAAATATTGCTAGTTCATTCTTTTTCCCTCTACTAGTTATTCATGTAGACCTCTCAAATACATTAGTGCCGTTTTCTCACTCATCTGTATGTAGACTGACTATTTTTCCCTTTGCTAGAAAATGCTGCTTTACATTGTCCTGTGAAACTACAATACTTGCAATTTTTATTCTTGACGGAAATGGAATTTAATATTTTACACTGTATTGGATTTTTTTATACTTGAACAATTTCATACAAGGGAAGACAGGATAGCATTTTTATGGACTTTATCCAATGTCACTGGATTTATTTGAAGTATTCTGAATACTAGCCAGTGTTACAATGTAGACATGACTCTCCTGTGCATATTATTTATTCAGTATGTATATTGCTTTACAATATTTCAGATCTCTTAATCTATTCACTCGTATTAAAAAAATAAAAAAAATGTTGTCTCATCCCGTCTAGTGTTGTTCTTGCCCAAATTGTCTTAAATCTTGTTTAGTTAAAACTAGAGGGGCAACCTTTTATATATTTTCCCTGGTCTGTGGAGTGATTAGCAGCATATACACTGACTTCAAATACACAGGTTGATGGGAACTGTATTACATGGAGGAAATTCTGTTGAGGAGATAGAGAAGATCCATTGTGAGGTTTATCATAAAGTAATTCAGAATAGAAGGGACTTTGGGAGGTCTGAGGTCCCTTATGCCTTTGTCCAGTCAAGTCTTAAAGAATCCCCATGTGGAGACTGCACAACCCGCCTGGGTAATCTATTCCACTACCCAATTATTCCCATCATGTCGTTTTTTTCTCCCTTCTATCTAACCAGCACCTCCCCTGCCTGTTACAGCCTTAGTCTCTCATTCTTTAGCAGGAAGCCCAGCCCTATCTTCTTGGTAATCTTCTCTTAGGAACTGGAAAATTGCTGTTCTCCACCATAGGCTGAACAAACCCCAATGCCTCACCGTCTCCTCACAATTCTCATACTTCAACCTCCAGCCGTCCTGATGACCCTTCAGTGGAGCTGTTCAAGTCTACCAGCAGCTGTCATGTACTGGAGCCTCTAGACTGGACCCACTACGCCAGCTGTGGTCTAATGAGTGCTGAGTAAAACGGAGTCATCAATCTCCTTGATCTGCCATCTGTGCTCCTGTTGATACAGTCTGATGCACTTTCACTGCCACCAGTTTACCACTGACTCCTGTTCAGCCCGCCCCAAGCCTCCCATGTCCTTCCCAGAAAAGCAGCTAACCAAGCCATGGGGGTTAGCCCACCTGAGATAAAGAACGCTCCATTTGTCCTGACTGAACTTCATGATGTTCCTGTTGGCCTAGTCCTCTGGCAAATGTAAATCCCTCTGAATGGCAGGCCTGATCTCTAGCATATCAAGTGCACTCTCCATTAAGTATAATCAGTCCACATACCTAACTGCACTGCATCTCATCTCTTCTTCCAAGTCATTCATAAAAGTATCAGACCACCCAGACCCTGAAGAAATTCCACTGTAATCAGGAGAGACAAACAGAGCATAAGCCCTTTTGACCAATGAATCAGTTGGTTTTTTGCCTAACTATCCATTTGAAATTGGATACAAGGACTCTGTAGGAGGCTACATGGAAAGCCTTGCTAAACTCAAGGTAGACAACATTGTCTTTTCTCCTCTTTGACAGATGAAGTCACCTCATCACAAGAGACAATTAAGTTGGTCTGGTGTGATTTACCCTTGTAAATCCATGCTGGTTGCTCCAAATCACTACATTCTCCTCCATGTGCCTGGAAACTTTTGCCAAGTTGATGGCTTGTTCCATGATTGTTCAGTATTTCCCTAGATTGTCATGTCCTTTTTCTGAAGATGGGTGCATCAACTGCTTTTCTGCAGTCACAGAAGACCTCCCCAATCTCCATGACCATTTAGTGATGATAGTAAGCAGCCTCAGAATGACAACACCCTTGGGTCCAGCCCACCAGGTCTCATGGGTTTATGAGAACTGAGCTTCCTCAAGAGGTCCCTGAATCAACCTCCTTCCACACCTGTCAGTTTTTTGGTCCTTGAACACTTCCAACAAGCAAAGTGATGTTACTAAAAACCTAAAGGTCAGGACACATTTTTTGCATATAGTAATTGAACTGGGAAGCAGTGAAGCAGCTACTCAGATCCAGTTGATGATGTAGTTGTAATCTTTAGGACTACTTAACATTTCAGTGTCAGTCCAAGCCACTAATAACCAAAAGGAGCTGCCACCTGATGTCTGAAAGAAGGCTGTGTGAAATGCATGGCAGTCTTAGCCAATTCTTTGAGGAATGGGGGGATGTTCATACAATCTTCATGCTGAAATTCATCACCAAAGCTGTCACTCTTACTGTGACTTCAGCAGAAGCACAGGCTTGACTGCAGAATTCGAGGTGCTCTTTCACTCACAAAAAGGGTCTTTTTCATCTGCAAAAGAAGGGAGTAGTGAAATTGAAGTGATAGAAAAGATTTTTCCTCGTCTCGGGACTTCATGTCACCGTGGATGACTATGAAATTCCAGAACTGGAACACTCACTAACATCCCGGCCGATGCTGTTATGGCTCTTAACGAGCGCTTCAAGCCCGGCTGCTGAGAAGTGTTGCTGAACTCCCTTTTGCAGTCGGACCTTAAGATCTGTGACCTTGCAGAACACACTGTAAGGCTCTTTCTGCTAAGAAGCATGTAAGCACCCAGCAGGGAAGTGAGTAGAAAACAACAAATGCCATTTTCTACACTATTCTACGTATTCTATGCTATTCTATTTTCTACGTTCTTCTGTTTCCTTACCCTGGTCTTGCTCCAGGGGGCTTGCCTAGAAGACATGGTATCAAGTAGGTATCAAAATCAGAAGTCCCTCTGAGAGAAAGGCAGAGCACACTGATGGCACACTAACCTTCTCTTTGATACAGGATGAAGAAAGCATCTTTTCCCTTCTGATGCATGCCACTGACAATGTCCTTGGGCCTTCCCCTGCCTCTGTCTGGAGGTGACAGACACCCCCGGGGAGAGGCGTGAAGGGGAATGCCTGCTGCCCTGGAGGGGTCTATCTTGTGGTAAGCCACAATGGGAACAGAATAGAAGTTTATGACTCAGCTTATAAAGGTCAATTGCATGCCGGCTCTAACTTGACAGAATAAATAACATCAGCAAAAATGTAAATGTGTGAGCTCCACTAGCAAACTTAGCTTCGGGCACACAACATGACCACTAACACTTGCTTTTGATAAATGAGTAGCTGAACAGACTGATGTACATAAAATACACCTCAGTAACACCTCACATACACGAAATGCCAGCAGTTCACATTAGCAGGACCAAAATAATACATAAACACTCAGAAAAAATGCTAGCATTTTACTTGAGAGTTGCCATATACGCAAAATATTCCTCACAATACAATTTCCAGTTGAGTTTCCAAAACCTTCAAAAGAGTTTCTATACCGAAAGGTGACCAGCGCCGAGTTTCTTGCAGAGGGAGGGAGAAGTTGAAGCTAGGAAACATTGCTAAGGAATGTGTAGATTAAAAAAGGTGTAATACCTTGAAAGGTTACATTGATGACCTTGCTGCTAGAATTGCAGGTTTTCCTAGGATGTTTATTTTCCTATTAACTAGTGAACCTAACTTGGCATTGCTAGACTTCACTGACTCTAATTTTTCTTCCATTTTTCAAACACATAGAAGGACTATATTAGGATGAAAATAATGATGCAACCACTGAAAGGCCCTCTTAGTCTTTTTCATCAGATGCTTACCCATTTTAAACTGAGCAATTCCCTAGCTATGCTCAAACCATTGCGAGAAAAATCATTCTATTTTGAACCTATGTTTCTGTTCTAAAGAGCCTGCATATGTTTAAAAATAACATGGTTATGTGTGAATTTACAAAATGCTTACTATGACTGATGATTGGGCTTTGGGGGCTTGTTTGCAGATACTTTTATCCCTCCAAAATGCAGTGTAAAATTATGAAAAAAAATAAGATTAACACAGTGTCAAAGAATAAGGAGAAAACTACAACTGTGACTGCATTCAAACATGCAAATGTGCACATAGAACAACTATCAGCTTTTCTCAACATAAAGTAAATTAGCTCTGGAATGTTTCCCAGTTCCATGTGCCAATTTTGCTGAGATGAAGCCATGAATTTGGGCTAGCTTACTATCATTATTTTTGACCTAAACAGTCTGGGAATAGGGAGGAAGCCACCAAAGTCTGTTTCATCACCAAGCATCTGAAAGTCAAAAGATGCTATCCAAATTAATTGCTGAGAGATCTCTGACATATATATAATCCTTAGCTCAATATCCTCATGTTAATCTTTGGACCAGACTTCACTGTGCCTCCTGCTTCTTCTCTGTTCTCTACATGTGGCTATTGTGGGTGATTTGTTCTTCACTCCTTTACAGGGCAAGGACTCTTGCAGCTACCCAGTAACTTCCTTCTTAAGACTTAAACTGGATAAAATAAGAAAACCACATTGTCTTTCACCTCAAAATTTACAAAATCTGTAAAAGTCTTTACAAAATAGCTCTTTCTATCTGCAGCTCATCTTCTTCTGAATTTGACGACTCCATTTGAACCCGAGGAAAAATGTCAAAATACCAAAACTGACAGAGCTAGGTCATAAGCAAGGCCCAGTGAATCCATCACCTGTCATTAGGTTGTTAAAAGAGTTTTTTCATTGCACTTGCAAGGACATGAATCGATCTCTACAACACACTTGAAGAACAGAACACATTTTTATCCAGCAATGAAGGTAAGGGATTTTGCCACCCTGTGAAAAACTTGGATTTCTGTTGCTGTTACTGTTGTTGCTGTTACTGTTGTTGTTGTTGCTGCTGCTGTTGCTGATGATGATGTTTTCTGGACTTGTAGTGATGACAAAAATAAGCTAAAGTTTAAAATCCTGCAGTAAACAAAATTGTCTCCCAGAACAATAACATTGGATAATTTAAAAAACATTTTCTATTAACCCCCTTTTATTTAAAATAATAAATTGCTTAAAAGCAAAATATCCCTGCACTTAGAAGTAGAAGAAGAGTAGATTGTTTTTGTTTTTTCCTGACAAGCATCAGTAGAATTGAATGGCTTTCAACAAAAACACCACTGCATATTCTAACTGCTTCAAAGGGAAGGCTGATTACTTGCTCAAGGCTGTGGATACTATGATGTTGCCAAAAATTGGGATTCCCTGGCTACTTGTTCAAATGTCTGGAATTCATCTCGTAATTTGATCACTAGTAATATTTCTGAATGAAGATAGAAATAAGGGAAGTCTAGAGGAAGACCTTGTTTTCACTGAGGGTAGGTGGACAGTTTGGGAATCACAGAATCATTTAGGTTAGGTAAAGAATTTTAAGATCATCAAGTTTAACCATACTATTTATGCAGAGAAGTAAACATGGGGAAGAACAACCCAAGCATAACAAAGCTGAAACACAAGCTTTTTTTTCATATAGTGGCCAAAGCTTTTTTAAGTTATGGACATTCTCAATTAAAATGTAATTTCTTCACCACAATAGCAATGAAGGGCCTTAAAAGTCAGCTGCTCTCTTTGCCCAGGATGCTCTCTTCCTAGCCTTGGAAGATGGTAAGTAGCACATTAGTGGAATAAGGAATGTTTGCAATTTCTTTTTCAATATATGGTTATGGAGTAGTGTGCGTTCCTTTATATGAATTTATGTTATGAGCACTATTTAAGGAAAATCTGTTCCTCATTAACCAAGGCTTAGGCATCACAGTATCCAATCTTTCTCGATTTTCATCTCCATTAGAGAACTGCTTTATCAAGTAAACTCTTTTCTCATTTTCTGTAAATTGAATCCTTTCACTAACCTGAGTGCCATCATCATTTATCCTAGTTTTCACGTGAGAGAGAGTAAAGAGATCTCCAGGCTTTATTCTTCTGTAAATGTCACCAGTTCCATGTACACTACTGTGTCTTGAAACTGGCTTTCCTCTGACCTTATCATGAAGGGCTGCCTACTCTTAACAACACCTGGGATCTTGCCAAAAGAAATCAGAATCTAACATAGAGTTCTGAGAACAGCAGCTGAGTGTGAAAACAGAAGCGTGCCCACCAGCCCTCAGAGGGCTGGTGTCAGCGGGGAACTGCCCCCGCCGTGGCTGCAGCAGCTCAGCGGAGCGAGCGCCTGAGAAGGGCACACTGCGGCTGAAAGGCTTTCTTTGCCTGCATGCATCGGTTTAGCTTAGTAAAGGCCAGTCAAAGGGCAAAGAAAGCAGCACTGCAGTGCCTTCCTGGGGAAGAAGGTCTTGGTGCCCGCTAAAACTTCAAGAATGAAGCTGGCTTCAAAGATCTTGTGTCTTGTCTTCAATATAATGCAAACCGTGCGGAGCGCCTGGATCTGGACAACAGCAGTGGTGCTTGCCAGCAGTTCTCTAGGAATACAGGCTGGCAGAGATACAAACAGCGTGTGGAGGAACCCCAAGGAATCTGGCTTTCCTAAATGCAGAGAGTGGCAGCATTAGGCAGAAGCAGTCACTGTCTCTATGGCATTTAAGATACGGTTTATTTGAAATGTGGCTGCACTGTCTTAATGATCCCTTGTTTCAGTGGGACAGCTGGGATGCTGACTGCCACAGCCATTGCTGCAGAGAGAAGAGAATAGCAAGCTTTGGACACAATCAAATGAGCCTTGATATCCAGCCAGGGTCTAGACTGAAAACAGAATGCATGAATATGCCCTGAGAGAGCAGCAGGAGACCTCTGATTTGGAGTTTTGCTCCAAAGCGGTAAAAACTACAGTCTGCTTGGTGGTGGTGAAAGTAAAACTAATTGCAAACATTAAAAGATTTTAATGGATTCTCAACATTTATTGTAGTGTTTAATGTGATTATGAAGATGGTATGATTGTCTAGAGATCAAAAACTAAGAGGAGATACTCCTTGTCTTAACTGGATGAGAACAAGGGTAGTTATTGCCCATTTCTTGACCTCTGTGGACAAAATCATAAATATGCCAACATGAAAAGACATTGTTTCTTGGTGGGATGTTCTTCAATCTAAGCAGGTTTGCCTACAAAGTCTCAGGTTCTGCCAGTCATACAGGTAAAGACCTAATGATACTGACTTTTAATTCCTAATTCAGCAATGATCTCAAGAAAAGAACTATTTAACTGCACCTCTCACTTACCCTGGTATTCAGAAGATTATTGGTGTTTTGCAAGTCTATCTGGCTAGCCCAGAGAACAACTCATTAGGGCCTTGTTGTTGAGCAGAGCAAGCAGCATGCAAACCCTTCAAGCAGCTTTGTGTTCTACCAGCCACTGATTGGCCCTCAAATTTATAGAATGGGAACAACTCTTAACAGCCTCACACAACCTGTGTGAGTTTAGTGGAAGAACAATCTCTGTTCAATTTGATGTGCTAGAAAGAAGAAAAGGGCAGGAACATGTTCATGTTTGTGATGAAGGGTCCTGTTCAGATAATGACTTGGTGTAGAGGAGAGGAGGGGAAAAAGAAATATTTAAGCGACGCTCAGTTTATTTCCCAGAGTTTGAAGCAAATCATCAGTGGTGAAATTTCACATGTTCTCATTTTTGAGGAGCAGTAGAAAGCACCTCATCTTGGGATTGTTTGAGAAATGATGCTTTGAGTAAGATCACTCAAAGAGCAGCATGTGTGGAAGCCATGCCAACTACGAAATGGACGTATCGTGATCCATTTTAATGGAGCTGCCTAAGCACATCCCTAGTTGGTGGATTTGACAGCAGCTTGTCTGGATACACAGGTTCATGTTCCTGCTGCAGGAGGTTCTGCAAGTACAGTCTTTCCACCACTGCCTCATTTTATTTTAAAATATAACTGACCAAACCATTTTTCCTTCTGCAACTGGAATCCTTCGTTCTCAAGGTCTACTGCTACATGACCCTGGGCAGCTTTCCTGCGGGGAAATTCTCCTATGTCACAAGGTGGTGCAAGCCACTGACAAAGACCTTCTTAAGCTACAGGCTGGAAAGCAAGATATGCAGAAGGCAGAGTGATTTCGACTACCAAAAGCAATGCACTGAAAAAACCTAGCTGGACAGTTCCTCCCCCGTTATTTCTCAAATCCACTATCTCACTTCTTTTCAGATATGTGCACCTGCACTCATTTCTCAATTTTTTTTTTTTTTAAAGCAGAGGCCATCTATATTTACACCAGAATGTAGAATAATAAATTGCCTAGTCTGCTGCTAATAATGGAGAAAATAAAAAAGGGAAGATGAAATTTCTAATTCCAAGAGAATAATTTACATAAGCATAAAACATGCAACACTACATCTTATATGTATAATTTCTTGCAAGTTTATGCTTCTGTTTAATTGTTCCTGTTAGAGGCATATAATGCAAGGGCTTCCAAAACAATAGATCTTATTTTAAAAGATATAACCGAAGTCTTTCAGATGACTGAAAATTTAATTTAAATGCTTTCTTTGAAAACAATTAATTTGCACCATGAACATGTTTTTTCACTCAGTTAAAGTATTTTTCTCTTTGCCAGACAAGCATAACTTTCCCTAACTGGAAAAGGGAAAGTGCTTCCTGTGCTTTCTGTCTCATTTAGTATTTTATCATATTGGATTGTAATCCTTTGACCTGACGCTATTATTTTCTTTAATTAAAATTTTTAGTTTAAGCTGCATAATGAATTATATTTCAGCAATAATAAGTGGTAGTAATTCAGATGTCTTTTAAAAAGGCTCATTTTAGTATATTTTAATATGCAGTTTTATACTCTCTCCCCTCTTCAATTTGCTCTATTATTTTATTACTCTGTGAGTCTATTTTCATGCCCTTCAAAACTGCTGCTTGCTCTTCCTGGACACAACAGTGTGCTTCAGGCAGCATGAAAGACATCAAGAATTTGATGCCTGATTTTGGCTTTGTTGTTGTAAAATAATTGTTAATTGTCTCCATTCTCTTTAACTTGTGTTGCATCCTTCTCTCAGTCTCCTATTTATTCTTCTCTCAGGCTTCAAGCTGAGACTACGCTCTCTAACATTTTCTAGTTCATTGGAGGTCATTAGCAAACAGCTTCAGAGAAGTTAGACAGCATGTTTGCTCTTTTCATGTTGCTGTATTTCAGTTTTTGATGGAGCAGAATCTATTAAGATCTTCTCCTGTACTCTTTTTCTCACATAAGCTCTTTGTTCCTTATGATCTATGGGGGAAAAGTACATACATACTGTCTTTTGCTTTCACAGCTGAAAAACATCAGACACAGTTTCAACGGTAAAGAACATGCTGTTGTATCAGATATTGGCATGTGTCCATATGTCTTTACATCACCGATGCACACACCTCGACTAGATTCAAATATGTGATCACATAAAAGTAAGCTATAAATTATATGTATGGTAAAATACATACAAAAATACAGTTGCAAGTATAATGCATAAAACCTTGAAAATATGTGTTTTTAAAGCTTACTTTGCAAAGTCACCACGTTCTTACTACAAACTTGGTTTAGACCATGCCATACTCTAGAAGCAGTTCATCAGATTCATCAAGCCTGCCAACTCCTCTAGCTAGACCTCTGTAATACAAAGCCACCTAAATCTTGCAGGTTCTCCCCAGAATGACACTTGGAGCTATTAAAATCAACTGCTACCTCTGCATTTCCTTCACAAAAAATGATGTTCCACCAAGAGGTTTTCAGGTTCAGAATAACAGGCAGAGAAAGTCTTAATAAGGTGAGGAAATATAAAAATAAGCGGTTAAAATGTTGGCCTAAGAGACTATAAATACTGAAGTTCAGAAATACTGATTTTCTGTGGAGGAAACAACTAGAATCAAAAGGTCAAGAAGAAGAAGAGGCAGCAGAAAATGACACTTGCAGATTCTGGAGAAAGATATGTGAAAACAAGAGGAACTTAGGAGAGCAGAGAGGGAGAAAACCTAGGTAATTAATTTACTGATTCAATAGTTAGAACAATTTGCATACCCATCCCTGTTTCAGAGGCTTTGAAATTATTTTTTTTTCCAGCTGTTTTTCTTATCATTTTGGCATGTTTTCTCATCACATGCAGCCATTTAGCTCTCAGATGCTCTTGCTAACAGACTGCTGGCACCTTTCAGCTGCTCCCAGTCCTTCTCTTTTAAATCTCCCAGCTGCCNCCAGAGATCATATGTATCTTGGCTCTCCCTTCTCTTAGAACCTGTCAAATCTCCCACACTGTATGCAACACCTCTAGAATTTAGAAGAAATTTCAGGTCATTTCAGCTTACAATTTGGAATCAGCCCAACAGCATCCCAAATCCTTACACCACTCCTGCAGACTGTAGCCTCTGGAACTGACATGTATATTTAAGAAACATAGTTTTGGATATGTGAATCCTTTGACTTTCATGGTCAAGAAAAAACCTTTATACACCGGTTCCTCTTAACTGTGTAACAGACAGTTTAGACACACCTGGTGGTGATTCTCATGCATTCTTTTGCACTTTAGAAAGCAGGTAATGCTTTCATGTAGAATGGTTCGTAAAATTTTGTCCCAAACTTATATGCTATCTAATTGCCATCTAATTAAATGTACTCAAAATTAAATTTCAAAGCTATTTGTCTTCCTTTTTTTCCACATTTGGGCAAAAGTAAAATGAAATCTGGTCATATGAGGCACTTAAAATTTATGAAATCCTAACTGGATTTTAACAATGCCATTTGAATAAACATGCTTGAATGTTCAGAAAAGAGCGACAATTTTAAAAACCCCAAAGATCTTATCTGCATATAATTTAAGTTTCTATGTGATTCCCTCAGGGCTGTTCCTTTTTATTCAAGACCTTTTCTTATCCAGATAGAAGCTCAGATTTAGCCACAGGAGAGGCCTGGGTAAAGAATCTTTGTGCAACAGGTGCCCACTGTACCCAGATGAGCCAGGACAAAATGTGTTGGCTTCCAGCACTTGTTTTGAAATAGGTCATGAACTCAGAAAATCCATTTATAAACACTGCACCAGGCTGCAGAACAAGGCACATGTTTGGTGGTGTCTGAGAAAGGAACCCTCCTCTACCATGGTGGAGGACATATCCTCTCTTCACCTTCTTCCATTCCCCTCTCTGATAGCACAGTGCAGCAGTTTAATTCTAACTGGAGACTAACTGGCCAAAACCAGGACACCCAGGAAGAGGAAAAGGAATTCTGGGTCGGAGTGCTCATTCTAAAACTGTTAGAGGGAGAAAGGAACCGTATTATGAGGCCTTGAAAAACACTAAGAGGAGCTTGCAGTTTGATTTTAAGAACCAGACAGGTCACTACAATGGTCAGTATAGAATCAACCATAGAATTGGCAGATTCAAGTAGAGGAGAGGTCGGAAGAGAGGCTTTTAATAGACTCACAGGCATTTTCATACTGTCTGAGAACAGTTTCCCTCTTAAAGGGTCTAGCGGTCTTCTCCACAGCACAGAGAAATTATGGAGAGCTCTCCAGATACCTTCAGAGAACTTTGTATTTGGTCTTGTGGTCTTGTCTTCAGATCAGATGGTTTTAATAAAGTGCACTAACATGCTTTTAAAAACACCTAAAAAGTCATAAGAGCTGTGAGATCTTTGCAAGACATAAGATTGTTACCAGACCTGAGAACAAAAATCCCAGGTTTCTTCTCAGTTTGGTTTTTAATGCTTGCAAAATGCTTCTCTGGTGCAAAGAGAAGGAATTTGCAAGTCACCTCATGAAATAAAGGAGAACCAAATTCCACAATTAACTAGGCCATCACCAAGCACACATAGTTCTCCACTCCTGCCAAGTACTATCAATATTCTAAAAAGAACCCTATTAATAAGAAATGTTATTATTTGGAATAGACAAAATTGGGGTTGCCTAGTTCCAAAGAAACCAAATATGCTGACCATGACAGAGCACTCTGAACTTTCCACATGAGATCACTAGATATCTTTGACAGTGAGAAATGAGAATGGGATTACATATTCAGTATACAAAACACAGAATCACTTTCTATATCCAGGCTGCATGAAGTTAAATGGAAAGAAAGGGTTTAATTACTTTCCTTCTTTAAAAAAAAAAAAAAAAATA
>WAAG01006963.1:689-10927 GCA_013390105.1 Tichodroma muraria | reverse complement strand
ATCCCAGGCTGCTGCAAGCCCCACCTATCCTGGCCTTGGGCACTGCCAGGGATCCAGGGGCAGCCCCAGCTTCTCTGGGCACCCTGTGCCAGGGCTTTTTGGGCTGCATGAATCACCTTAAAGCAAATTTGTGTACTGAGGATGGATTGATCCTCAATGGGATCAATGAGTGGGAAAGCGTCCTCAGATAACCGTGATTTGAGGAGGTAAATTTTGACCTGAAGGTGGGCATGATAATTCTTACCCCCAATGTTGCACTCAGTTTAGGCCCTTTGTGCAGTAAATATGGCTTAGATTAAATTGCTGTTAGGCTACGTGCACCTGAAGAAACCAATGGTATGTGTTTGTGTCACAATGCTTCCATCTTCTGAGAGTGAAAAAACAAAGCAAGGAACAAGTTTGTTTTCAGTTGTATGTTTGTTTGCTTTTTCCTCTGAACTGTGATTCACTTCTGGGATATTTGTGCTGTTTGCAACCAACTTGACTGCGGTTGCTCATGAGGAAGCAATCAGGTAAAAATGTGCAATTTGAAAAGGAAAACAAAAGTCCCTCACAAGGAAACACTGCTTTTGATGATGCTGATGGCCCTTCTGATGGCCAAATAGCATTTACTTGACTGATGGTAAATGGCAGTTTTCTGATTTTAAATGTACAGAATAAAAATGTTTTATTTTCAGTGTTAAAGAGTGGCCGTTCAAGAAGTAATAGTGCATCATGTAATTTATATTTTTCAACCATTTTAGACAGATTTATGATGGGCCAAAGGACCCTGTATAAATGTTGTCTTGAATGCAGTACAAACCTTTTTCTCACTGAAGCCTGTGGACAGCAGTGCTTGAGCAATGCTGTGTCCTGTGTGCATTTGTGTTCAAAATTAGATATGGATTTTTATTCAGCAAGATTATACTTTGAAGTGGTCCCAACACCACGAATTATCTCATTAAAAGTGCTTTACTGGGTTCTATATGGCAAACCCTTGAAATTTCCTGTCATTCCAGATTAACACGCTGCTCTCTGCTACAGTCGTGTCTGATGATCTAACAGGAGAGAGAATTTTGCAGAACTGAACCTTAAGTCTGTTTTTGTTTCACTGCCAAGTTATTGTATATTGAGCTTCTCAACAGAATTCAGAAAGAAAAGCCACTTAGGATTTGAAAAGACCTTGTGGGAAGTTAATTTCAACTGTCTACACGATACAGAATCCTTAAACTTAAACCTGTCTGGTTTGGTTTTGTATTTTTTTCTGTTTACAGTTGTACCTTTTATCCTTTCAGGGTTTTCATAAAAATACTGATGAATGCTCTGATGAAATCTAGTCCCTGATATGATGGAGAAGGTTGCGCTCAGAAGCAGAGAAGTTGCAGTGCAACAGTGCAGCCATTTGTTTAGTAATATTCCAGCAGAATTTCCAGCAAAATATTTTGAAATAATAGAGATTATGATCCAAAGCTGGCCAAGAATCAGAGTCTTGCATAACCGAGAGAGCTTTTTTTTTTTTTTTAAGGTTTGTTTGGGGCTTTTTTCCATTTTTTTTGTCATGTACCAAAAAAAGAGACGTAATGATCTCTTCTCTGATCTGAAGCATCCTTCACTGGAAATGTCAGGAACTGTGCCTGCTCTTCAGTGATCTTGCATGAACTTTCAAATGCATTTTAGAGATAATAGTAAACTTTGAAAAGGGAAATTAGGATGAGTTTTTCTTGACAGGAGCTCTGCCAGAAGGAGAGGGTATCCCTTGAGCACTTTCTGTGCAGAAATTACCTCAGTTGTTCTAGAACAGATTCGCTGTGTTCATTTCTATCAAAAATCCTCTCATTTAAGAGAAAGTTTATGTGTCCTTAGTGCATCCCAGCTGGGGATGTTTATGATCTCTTAATCAGGGCAGGATGACCTGCAGTTGACTGGACTTGTTTCTTGTCTGGACTCCACAGTGTCCCATAATATATCCACAAGTTCCAGCACCTGCATTATGGTCATTTTGGAGTACTGAATAAAGCAACATCAAATTGAGATACTGAGCATGCAGAGTGTAGGGCTGGAGGAAATCTTAGGAATTTTAATTTAAATTAAATTTAAATTAAATTTAAATTTTAATTTTAAAGAGTGACACTGGGTCCAGCCTTATAGGATCACTTGAAATGCTGATGTATTGATGCCAAAAGGGGATCTCAGCTCTTCTATCAATACATCTTTGTAAGGATGGCCTACTCAGCATGTTGAGATTAGCTCAAGACTTCTAGAATAAAAACTAAATCCACTAAAAAACACATTGGAGAGAAGGAGAAATCAAAATTGTTGTCTGAAAAATAGCAAATAATGGGATTTGGATTCCAGTCTCACTTTGTAATGGATGTGTGCTACTTCTTGTGTGATTTTTTTTTTTCAAGAAAGGAACACCCCTCCTTCTCGCTCTCTCCATATAGGCACATCTTTTTTATTTTTTTCTCTTTCCTTAGGGTTTCATCTGACATTCAATTCCTGAGATGCTGAAAGTGTAACACACTGAAATCACAGCAAAAATGCCATTTCATTTCACTTTAATCTGGATAAAGCTGTGCTATTACCCTTTCTCCCTTTCTCTTCTTTTTTTTCTTTACATAAGAAACACAAATTAGTCTGTTTGAATGAAATAAGTTGCTGCTTTAAATACCCTTTCTGCAGCCTTGAGCCAATGTTGTTTTGAGCAGCATTAAGGTGGGCAGATCTTTGCCAGATGTCTCCATCAGCCTTCCTCTTTTGCATCCCATGAGCCCTGAGGGAAAGAGGGCAGGACAGAATCCCAGTTTTCTGGCAGTGTGGGGAGAAGGCACAAAGGAGATTTCTTGGTGGCCCTTTGAAAGATGGGAAAAGCAGCTGAGGGTCCTGCAAGGCAAAGCACAGAAGGAGAAACGGAAGCAGAGGGGAAGCCATCAACCCACTCACCTCCTGGGAAGGGCGTGGAGATAATCAGTGACTGTTTGGGGGAGGACTTTGCTTTTGGGAGGAGAAATGACTGAAGGAGAGATGAAAATGTTCATTTGTTGACACTGAGCACAAACGACGACTCTCCCTGCAGATCCATCTGAAATCAGAGAGGGATCTCTGTGCAGGTGGGAAGCAGGAATTTATTGGCAGTAAGGTTTTGTGCATTCTGGGTGACCGGGGAAATGGCCAGCCCTTTGTTCATGCTACTGAAATAAAGGTGAAAAAGCCTTCAGCACCTCATGGGCTGAGCCCCAGAGTTGGATTGTCAATGTAACTGTGAGGGAAGCCCTGTGGTATTACCTAGTTAGTTACTGTTAATTAGTATTAATTTTGAACACAGACTCGTAGAATGGCCTGGGTTGAAAGAGGCCTTAGGATCATTTAGCTCCAACCTCCTTATCCTAATATTCAGCTTCTTCTCCCTTGCCCATGTTGTGTGTGGTGCCCACTACATGAACACCCAGTATAAATCCTGGAGAGGCAAGCAATTAAATATTGTGGCCTTGAGCCTAAAATTAGATTAAATCAGAAAATCTCACTCGAATGGCAAGTTTTTGGGTCCTGTGCTGCTGCTAGTCTATATAAGAGAAGGAGTTTTTAAGAACAGATAATGTTGGATCACATAATCAAAACAAATTACCTGCTGCAAATATTTTCTTTCCTTAGTGCAAGTGCTTAAGTGCTGCAGTGGATTTCCCTGAGAGACTGTGGGATTGTCACTATCTGGGGATCTCCAGAAAAGTCATCATCGAGTTCTATGGGAACGAGAAAGAGGAAGGGAGAAATTGATGGAAAATCTTTTTCATAAGAACACTTGAGAATATCCATAGATTTTTGTATAATGATCTTGTAACTCTATGATTATTTCCCATTCTCTTTCCCCCTCAAATGACTGTATCATGTCATAAATTGACATAAATTCAGTATTTCATAAATTATAAATTTCATAAATTCCTTTACTCTTCTTAAGTTCTTGCAGTAGATATCTTCACAATTACTCTAAATTAACTATATTTAAAGCTATTTTTAATATCACTAGGGACCAGGAAAAAACACTTAAAATTAATGTGACACAGCCTCTTGTCCCATGTGTTTTTCCTTGCTCATGTGGTTCACACATGGGACATCTTGGCAAAGGACCTTGTTACAAGCACTGGACAGTTCTACATTAAAAAGATTTTTTATATCCTATGTTCCCTAACTTGAATTTTAACCCACTCCTTAAATTTTAATGTTGTCTGTGTGAATAATGCACAGTTCTGGAAAGAAAAAATTGGAATCATAGAATGGTTTGGGTTGGAAGGTACGTTGAAGGTCATCCTCTTCCAACGTCCCTGCAGGGAACACCTGGGCAGGGACACCTTCCACTGTCCCAGGGTGCTCCAAGCCCCGTCCAGCCTGGCCTTGGACACTTCCAGGGATGTAGTGTTTAATTTCTGCAGGATCTACAAGAAGCAATTATATTCAGCATCATCTGGTCTAGGGGGTGTGTGAGCAGTCAGGTCTTGAACACGAGCCCTGTGTGTGAATGTGATTATTCACATTTCTCTGTTGGAAACCAAGTCACAAGGGGATTTGAGACACAACAAATGTATTTGAATCAACACTTCCTTGAGAGGCTTCTTTTAAAAGAAAAAGCAATAAAAAAAACAAGAGGTATAAACCTAAACTGAAAAATAACAACCTTGCCCTGCATGTGTTTGTATTGGTGCTAATGTAGCATTGAAATGTGTCCTATTACATTGTCCTGATGACACAACTTTTCCCCATAAGATCTACAAATGCAGATGTAATCTTTCTTTGCCAAAAGCTTTCCCTTCCTGCCAAGTACATTGAACCATTCCCAACTTACTGGATGAATCCAGCCATACGTAAATACAATCATTTTCTGACTAACTAAGGATCAAACAAAGTTGATAAACTTATCACATTTCAGTATAAACCATTTTCTCAATGAATCCTCCCAAATTCATCACTTCTGTCAAGGTGTTGCACACCTAATGTTACTTTGCTATGAAGTTGGGTATTGAATTACACTTAATGTTGCCAAACAGGCAAAAGCGGTGACATTTTACTCATAGAACTGAATAATTAGGCAAATTGCTATTTTTATGGTCATCCTAAAAACCCAGGATGAGTGTAGTCCAAGGTACACAAAATAACCTTTTCACAGTGCCATGGCTTTACCTGGAAGTCCTTCCTTCAAAAAATGAGAATTGCAGACAACTTGGAAAGAAAAAATTGTACTTCAAGCTAGAGATCTTGAAAGAAGTAGATATTTAATGCACTGAAATAAGGGCTAGAGGAAAGGGAAGCTCATTTGCTTTTGTTTTTCTGAAAAATATGTTGTAAAATACTCAATATTGCTCAGTATCATAAAACCTTTCTAGAGCTGGTGCTTGAAAGGTATGAAACACAGCCCTGGTCATAACTCATCCTTTTTATCCCTTCCAGATTTGTGCTGGTATTTACCAAATTGAGCTCTCCAGAATTAATCTCAAATTTGGAAAGAGAAATGCCTAATTTTTCATATCAATGTGGAAACTTGAAGGACTTTAGGAAGTTTTGTGTGCTGCAGAGAACTAAATTTGCTGGGAGAATGAGATAATGTGTGTTTGAAGTTAGAGGTCTTAAAGAATCCTGAAAAGGTGTGTTATGGGCTGGGAAAATGGATTGAAGAGACAAAGTACTCCCGATGAAAGCCCATCCACAGGATTGGCAATGAGTTGTCCTAATTCTGGTTTTGCCACATACATGAGTAACTCGTCCCAACAAAGACACAAAAATACATGAATGCAAAACTGTGTGTGAAGGATGGAGGAATTCTCAGGGCTGCGAGTGGAAATGCTGTTTTGTCCTGAGAGTGAATCCAATTAAATTCTGTGCTGAGGCCAAGGAAATTGATTGGCATGTAAATTAAAGCCAAGTCTTCCCAGAGCATTTACTGACAGCCATGAAGTCAGAGAGTTTCAGGCAAATAATTTTCCAAGTTGTGTTGGAGGACTTTCTTTAAGCTACATCAAATGAAAAAGCTAAAAGTTGTAGACAAAGAAGAAGAAGGGAAGATTCATGGACTCATGTGGAGATCCTTTCCTGACACTCTCATTTCCAAAGCAACAACAAAAAAGCAACAAAAAAAATCCCATTCCTCATCATAACATCCTTCCGTAACATTTTTATTATTCTGATAACAACAGTTTGACATTTTTTGCTTTGGCTCAGTTAGGTTTTTCCTATCTCTTGCCTGCCAGAAGAAAAAAAGTTCCATAATTTCCATCTACTGGGAAGTGTTTCTTTCTGATTATTAATGAATGTGCACACAGGATGGTTTCATGTTGTCTACTCCGAATTTTGCTAGATAAAGCAGGATAATGATTCAGGTCATGAAAAGAAATTATAGGTTATGACAACAACCACAATTATTGTAATTATAATAATAACAATGGGTTTATTCTCTCTTTTTTATTATAGATTTATAGATTTTTATTATGAAGTTATTGATTGTGAAAGGTGACAATGGTGCATGAGAATTTTTAAAAGGTATCTACAGTATTCAGCACAGGCAACAAGCCTTTTAAAGTCTCACAATAAAAATCCAGCCGGTGACTGCTGGAAAGGGCAAATCTCCCCACTACTGCCTTGTCCTTTGCATCTTACACAGATCCAGCTCTGGCATTTTAGATCTTGTGCTAATTGTGATTATGTGCATGTAATGCCCTGGTAAGTTTATTATAATGATTAAATATTTTTTTCTTAAGACTGGAAAATGGCCTTCAGCTTAATGTGTGCGACTGTGCAGGTTTATCTCTAATCTCACACGCCTGCTATTTTCACGTGCTCCAAATACTTCTGCAAGGAAACAAGAAAATTGATGTACTTCATGTGATTGCCATCTATTTAAATCAGGTTTTGTTTAAATCTGATTTACTCTAGGTTTACTTATTTTATATGTCCAAGTCAGAGATGGGCTCACTATTTCTTCTCTTCAAAAACACTATAACCCAGCAAACAATGAGGAAAAAAAGGTCAATTTTAAACCACTTTCATTGTGTTTAGGCATTGATGTTTGTACCAGCACAAGAGAAGGCTGGGACTGCATGTTCCACTCCTGATGTTGGTTTAAATTGATCAAATTCTTCTCTCAGGCACTGACAAGTCCTCACACACGCACACATACACGTACACAAAATTAAATGTTGATTTGTGGGGAAAGAGCTCGGGGAAGCAGGGATGGTCAGAAATTTCCCTGCATTGAAGCCAATTCATCGTAAGACTTAAACTGGGAAGTAAATGAGCTTTGTTATGCCTGGTGCCTCAGAACAACTTGCAGACATAAATGGTATTTTAGGTTCATTTGGAGGGTCCATGGAAGTTCTTGCATTATTTAACTGGTTTGTTTACTCCAAATAACCGTGTTGGTTCCTTTCTGTGTACAACTTACACCACAGATATGTCATAGTGGTACTTTTGTGCCAGCAGTGACTTCAGTGTTTGTGGGGTTTGGTTGTTTTTTGGTCGGTTGGTTTTTAACATTGTAAAATTTAATCAGCTGAGAAGTTGATTTTTGATGACTTGGATTGGAAAACCAGTTAATTCAAAGCACCAAAGCAAAACCTGGGAGTTCATATAGTAGGCTATGGTTATTCTCTCTCAATTAAATCGATAAAGGAAGGTGGTCATGATTTTGCAGATTATTTCAGGGGATGTGGCAGGACTACAAGGCTCAGAATTGAGCCTGAGGTGATCGGGGTCAAAGTTCTTGCTGCAAGCCATAAGAGTTTTGTGAAGGGAGCCTGGAAAATTAATAAAGAGAACATGGCCCTTATCTCAAATCTGTGAGTCTTGCAATATCTCCTGCAGTAAATGGGAAGGAACAATATTTGTTTTCTGGGCAAACACAAGTTGCAGCCTCAAAACAATGTGAGTTAGTTCAAAATGCCATCACTTTTTAAGTGTTAGTCCTCAGTCTGATTAAAAAAGTGTCTCTTCTAGCAGTGTTGTGAGAGGAGCTCAAACTGGCCAGATTTCCTTACCTCAAATGTCCATTTAATGGCTTAAATTGGGGCCATTCAAGGTTACATAGGAAAGGTGCAGATGCAGACTTGCACAGCCCAAGGGGTTTAGCAAAGTGGTTCTTCACAGTGAGAGAAGAAATGGCATTTCAATCAGGTTAGATGCACAGAGCCACTGGAAGATGGACCTGTCTCACATCCCATTTGCAGCTGTGCAGCTCAGCCTCTTCCTACCTTGAGTGAGCCAGTTCTGTTCCCTGAATCAGCTGAAAAGCCAGGAGAAGGTATATAGGAAGAGAAATTAATTCACTATTTGGACTCTACTATGAGGCACGAGATGATGATATGATGTCAACACTTAAATCTCTCCTTCCCTGTTTTCCACAGGTTTTATTCCATGCTTTTCAGTAAGGTGACTGTATGTTAAAACACACATGGGGGGGTTTTGTCTGAGTTATGTTTGCTTGAGTAAAACTCCGTATGCATCAGGAAACTGGTTCTCTTGGCTGGTTATGACTAAAATTTAATTAGTTTTGTTTTGGTGGTGGGTTTTTTGTTTGTTTGGGGTTTTTGGTTGATTTTTGCTTTTTGTTTTGCATGAGCTGCACCGCTTTAGTCGTCCTGGTTCACCAAATGATTTGGTGACAGCTTTAGGATGGGGTGTCCAATCAGAAAAAGAAAGAACAGAAGATTTTACTGTTTGTATGTGATGGTTTGATCTGGTGATTTTATGTCTGTTCCCTTCTAAACGATTCTGTGATTCTATTCATGAATATAAGAGTAAGGTTTCCTCCAATTATCACTTTCTTCCCCTTCTTCTCCTTTGTGTAGTCTGCTTTCAGAAGGGTAAGTTTGCAAATGGAGAGAGCTGAATGTAGATCGTGCACTGTTAACCTCAGCCCTGTAAACATCTGTCAGCCACTCCATCTACTACTTTCCTCTAGTAAAAATCGTGTTTTAAACATGGGGATGCCTTTAATTTTCCTTCTTTGTACTGAAGACATACTTCCAAGGGTTTTCTGTAATTCTGAGGTTTGCTGACTTCTTAAAAATGAAAGATGATATCCTCAAGTAAAGCATGTGCCTTCAGAAAAGGAACAGGAGAAGTCTCTCCACTCCTGCAGCTCCATACACTCTCTTTCATGCTGTTAAGCTCATAATAATAAGCACAGCTTAAAATCACACTATAATTTTGTGCTATGGACTTGAAATAAGGCTTGGGAGACTTTACCCTTTCTGACTGTAAGTGGTATTTGAATGTTTTTTTTAAGTAGATCACACACTGTGATTAGATACTGATCACTTCTCTTCGGGCCTCTCCCGTTGCTTTCACAAAGTGATTTCACACAAACCAACAGTGGACAGGGATAACCTAAGAGTGCCTTTAGAGAAACATATTTCCATAGAAGCCTTGATAACCTCATACCCTGTCTTGTCAATGTTTCCATTGCAAGTTATTTATTACTAGAGGCTCAGGTCTAAGGAAGCAATACTTTATTCTTACCTCTTGGAAGCAGTTGGTAAATGAATACAGAATTTTGATAGCAACATATTTTAGAACTCAAGTTAGCAAAACTTATTAATTTTTTTTAGATTCCTGGAATTGGCAAAGAGACAGATTTTTCTCCATCCCTGGATTGAAACAAGGGACTTTTTTTCAAACAGTTCTGCTGCAGAAATATATAATTATGTGTGGGTAGAACTTGGCGTGGATCTCTTCCCCTTTAGGGATTTGAAGAAAACAAGCCTTTTCAAATACCCTTAATAACATACAGGTAAATAATGAGTTCAGACCAAATAACTGCTAAATATGAGAAAAACAGCATATTTCTACTCCTACTGCAAGCCAGAAAAAGATCAGTGATTACCCATATCCTGACAGTGATATTTTACACAGACCTCTCCACTGTTTTCAAGTGGGAGATCAGTGCCTAGGCTGATGGCAGGATGTGGACCTTATAAAGTATTTCCTGATGAAAAGAGCACTTTGGATTATTGCATAGGCTAAAATATCATTCAGCGAGCTGGATTATGAAAGGTGGACTCCTACACACACAGGGCTAAGTGTAAACTGACATTAAGAGTCCTGATCTAGCAGAAAAACACACCCCAATCAGGCACATCCCCAGGTCAGTAAGAAATCTCACTAAATTCCAGTGAGATCTTTACACAGGGCTTGTGGCAATAGCGCCTTGGCTCAAAAGGGCAGTACCTTAACAGACAAGCCTCATTTATTAATTTTCCTGTGGGCATCCCAACTGT
>WAAG01006962.1:0-45293 GCA_013390105.1 Tichodroma muraria | reverse complement strand
CTTTGAAATTACTCTTTAGCACTCTGATTGGTGCTTGTATTTTGGCAAAATTTCCACACAGTAGAGCTTACAAGTTAACCTTGCAAATATTTCTGACACAAAAAATTGTGTTTATTTCAAAGGTTAAATAAATTACTCCTATGAAAATGCATGGGCAGTCTCCGACAGACCTATTGAATTGCAGCAATGGAAATTGAGAGTATTTTCCATATTCAAATTTAAAAATAAAGTTTAAAAATCCTCTGCAGGGGAAGTAACTGCATGAAATGCCCTGCACTCTCTCAGCAAGAAAGGGCTTGCTGAGAAGAGAAACGATCATATAATATGATCTTTGTAAAAGTAATTTTCCAGTTCTAGTAAATGATTTTGTAATGTTACAGATGCTGTATTAAAGAATAGGTTTTCAGGGAATGGGTTACTTAGTTAACAAATGAACTTCATTATGTTCTGTATTGTGCTCTGACAGTGACAAATGCTACACATATTATCGAGTATTCAATCTCCTCTTTCCAAAATAAAAGGCTACATTTTTATATTGTTTCAGTTGACAGCAAAAGCTTGGGACCTTGCAAGGCCAGGCTGTGTAGCTATGACTGTGTCTTTATTTTCTCCACCATACTTTGGTAATAGACTTGACAGGGAGAGCTAAGTGTTACCTGATGAGGTAAGTCATTGAAGAGCCACCAAAAACCTCCAGTTCTGCCTTCGTGATACAAGTTATTGGTGACTTCTTCGAAACCTTTTGTCCAAATATTATATAATTCATATTATGTAGCTGCGAAAAGCACAACTTGTTTAGAATATATCCCTAAATCTCTTCAGTTCAGTGCCCAGAATATCTTGCAGTTGCTATTGGAAACTCTGTTATTAGTCAACGGAGGACTTCCTCTTGGCAGTGCTGTATTTGTAATGGCATCCATGTTTGCTAGTCACTGCATTTACAGTGGAACTTGCATTTCAGCCAGCTTTAGAAGGGAGGGGAAAAGGAAAGCAAATTAAACTTGACTTACTGGCATGAATTTGTTAGCTTCTTGTTACTTGCACTCTCTTCTTCCAAGAACACCAACTGTAGCTGCAGTCAGGTTTGCAATAATAATTTTTGTAATTTAAGAGTTTCTATATATTCATCTCTAAACTCAAAACTCCGTTATAATTTAAACCATAGAGGTTCCAGTGACACAGTGCTGTCTTATATGCACAGACCCCCATATGCAGGAAAGGACTTATGCCCACCCTCCTTCAAGTTGGTGTTAGAATAGCAGAACATTAGCACAGTTTTTGACTCATTTTTTCTAGAAAATTAATGCAGCTTAGTATTTCTCAAAATATTGCTTGGTACTTGTTCAGTGTACTGTCTACAGTAGTACAACAGACTACTTGAGTCTACCCAGAGACTAGTTACCAGGAATAAATGGGTCATTAATCTGCCTCTTAAAAATAAACTGAAAAAAAAACCCCACAACCAAGCAACAAAACCCAACCCCTCCCCCCAAAAATCACACACAAAAAAGGAATCAGAACCCCCACCAAAACAAAAATCCAACAAAAAAAACAAACAAACATAAAAATAGAAAAAAAACCCTGAAGGAAAA
The DNA here is from genome assembly GCA_013390105.1 of Tichodroma muraria. Classification (NCBI taxonomy): domain Eukaryota; kingdom Metazoa; phylum Chordata; class Aves; order Passeriformes; family Sittidae; genus Tichodroma; species Tichodroma muraria. Next base: position 43,701 of record WAAG01006962.1, on the reverse strand, counting down.
AATAAATCAACCCCACCAACATCACCTGGTAAAGTTGTTTTTCAGCTGATGGATGTGAAATGAAAGACCTTTATTGGCACACTTCATAGGTGAATTTATTTTGCTCTGTGGTGAGGAAGTCCCCTGTACAAGGCAGTGGAATCCTTTCAATGCTTATCAGGAAGGAAGAAAGGCTGGAGAAGCACACAGGCGTGTTCAGCCCAGTGCCATAGTAGGGTTTCCACTGGCACATCGCAAAGAGCGTGCTGTTCACGTGTGCTCGGGATCCCAGAGCTGAGCAGTTGAAAAGGACAAATAAGCCTGGCCTGGCACAGCCCAGAGCCTGCAGAGTTGGTGCTCAGGGCCATGTGCTCGGAGCCCCAGCACAGCACCTGAGCTCTGCCCAGCTGCTGCAAGGGCTGCACTTTGCCATGAGTCTCCTCACAGCATCTTGCTCCTACCAAGGACTCTTCTAGCCTCTGCTGTACTCCCCTTGGCATCTCCACAGCTGGAGAATCTTGCGAAAGATCTGTCTTTGCTTTGGGACTGGTGTAGAGGTGAGGGTACAGATGGATCAGTGTGCTGGAGTGATCCTGGCGCTGTGAAGGTTTTGCACATTATTGGCTTCAGTGCACTGAGTGGCCAGTGCACACCTAAAGGTCAGCGTGTAAGCCTTTGCCTTGGACTGAGTCTGCTCAAACCCTTTGTGGGTGCTTGACAAAGAGTGTGTGAGCTTGGATGTGACCCACACTGAATGACCTGGGAGTGGAAAGATCTGTTACGGTGCTGTGGCAGCTGCAGTTTGGGTCTCACAGTCAGTGGGTCTTTTTGTGTTTGTGTGTGTGTGTGTGAGAGAGACAGAAACAGCATGGGGTGAATCACTTCAGAAAAACAGTTCCAGATGGGAGGTTCTATTCAAGTCAAAGGGATGAGGGATGGCTGGAGGGAGGACGAGCCACTTTTTCAGCTTGAGTAAGCCACCAGAGGTCCATTAGCTCTCTGCCCTGTAGAAGGTGACAAAATCTGCTGCACTTGTGCATTGCCAAAATAATGATAGGTGTCAGGTAATGTCTAAAAAAAAAAAAATTGTGCAAAAACGTTTCTCTCGTCATCCCTATGTATTTTAACTGCTTTCAATGTGATTTTGATGTTATGGTTCCTCATGACGTTTGGGTAGCATGTAGGCATCTACCTCAAGGCAGTGGAGAAAGGCAAATTTATGGTGACTGCTCACAAGGGAAGTTTCTAGGGGGCTTCCATCATGGCCGGCCACAACCTGTTTGCACTGCTTCTCTCGTAGATGGGGCTTGTTTAAATAACATTCCTCTTAGGATCCAGGCTAATTTTCCCCAGGGAAGGAAGGATCTTTTCCAAAATTTATACAGTTTTTCTGTAGCAAGCTTTTAGGTTTTGGACATGATGTTTGGAAGTGAAACTTTAAACCAGGCAGATGTAATCCTCCCAGGAAGAGACTGCAAAAATCAACAGTGAAGCAGTTTCAAAAAAGGGAGCAGCAAGTAAAATTAACCATTGCCTCTGTTTATTTAGGTAATTGAGCTTGACACCGTGGTGTGTCTGACAAGTTGGTCTGTGTTTTTTATTCCATTTAGTACAGATACGACACTCATAGCTGTCACTGCCCATCTGAGAATGTTTGTTTCAGTTTAGACATTGAAAACCGTGTAAATGTGGATAGATCACGAAGTGGGAGCAGTATAAGAAAACTACCCAGTTGAACTGTATCTGTTTCCCTGGACAGCTATTGCAGTTTATTCTGTTTAAGTTAGAATCAAGAATGAAAACCATAAAAAATTATTAATAGATCTATTAAAAGTCAATTGCTGCTGTCTGTTCAATTCTGAAATCAGTGTTGTTATTCCTTTTTTTATTTAAATGATTATTCTGTGGGCTGCTTGGCCATTACTAGCAGGCTTTATTGTAAGATGGAAATATGTTTGAAAGATTCAGAGGATGAAAACTCTGAGAAATCTATAAATACCCTGGTATTTATGCAATTGAGATAAATTGTATATAGAATGAACACAGAATTTCTGTTTTAAACATATCAATACCATTTAGTGCCTTGTAACAATATTGTAATTGTAGTCATGCCAAGCTTTTTGATCAAAACTTCCCAGAAATGTGATGTCTATATGGAGCCCAAAGCTCTAATAAGCTTTTAAGTAAAATCTGATTTAGTTAAGTGGAGGCACCACCCAGACTTAGAAAGGAGCCTTTGCTAATACAGATAATTTGTTCCTCTTGGGGAACTCCCATATTCAGGTAATTCTGAGCCTGATAGCCATATGGAGGAAACAGCTACAACTATTAGTTTCAAAGAACATCAAGGCTTTTCCACATACAAACCATCTCAGTAGAAATGTAGATGTGGTCATTTGAGAGCATCTTTGAGAGCAAATCAATGCATGATACTATCATTGGAATTGGATGGAGAAGCCTAGCCAGAGACTTACATCTGAGTTTCTTTAGTCCCTTTTTTTTAATGTGAAGTTTGCTGAAGAAGAAGGAAGTTTGGTGTTTCGGCTAACTACATAACAGTGAATTTTGGGGATATGAGGCTGGTGGGTGGCTGGGTCAGTGCAAGGAGCAGTGTCTTCTGCTGGTTCCAGGTTGGTAACGCCTGGGCCTTCCATGCCAAGGCAGTAGGGCCTGGTACCCTGCTATGACATCTGTGTTGAGGATGAGAACAGACTTTCTTGTGTCTTTTCAATGCCCAACCATCATATTCAATCTTCTGAATGCCTGTATAACATGAACAGTGCTTTAAAAAAAATAAAATTCCAGTGATTTCCCAGTTCAGAGGAGATCTGTCATCCAATATATTCCTTCCAGCTCTAGGCAGCATACATACAAATATTTTGTTCAAAATGAGATCCTGAGCTCTATTCCTGGATTCCTATTTAGACAACAAAATTTGGGATGAAATTCTCCAAGTCATCAACTCCCAGTTGGCCTTGTTGGCACTTTCTTGATTCCAAATTTTTTTAAAATCAGACCACATATTTAAGTGCTTAAGTGCTTAGACATGGATTTTATTCTTAAATTTAGGCACCATTTTTAAAAAAAAAATATTTTGTGTCCTTCATTTGCCAGTCACCTAAGTGGAAGCAGAACAGATAGTTGTCTGAATCACCCTGGCTCTGTGTTTGTAAGCAGTTAAGAGTAACTTTTCATAGATCACCATCTGCACCTAAAGTAGAGAAAGAAAGCAGTGACAGTGATTGCTGATTAATGCAGTAAGATCAACATTTTGAACAAAATTAATTCAAAAAAGGCTGCAGATATAGAAAAATGTAGGAATTAATGAGGTTAGAGGTCTGCTTGAAATATAGAAGGTGTAACTAAGTCTGTGCACTGCTGGCTTCTGGAGAAGTCCTGTAGTCCTTTGTCTTCATGTCTCCATGTCCATTCCCACAGTCTCTCTCCTGTTGCCTCCCACTGGTTACATCTTTTGTGGTGGTTCTCTGGGACATGTTCCTGTCCATGTGCTGTGGCCAACTGTGACACATATGAGGATGGAAGGATGACGTCTGGGTGGTGGTTTGTCTCTTGTTTTGTCCTGTTTCCTTTTCAGTGGTGGGTGGGACCTGAGAGTGTGTTCCTTGGCAGTGAACAAGAAATACCAGAAGACTGCCACATATTGGCTGTGTTCACTTACCTCTGGTCATTTCAGGTATATGAGCCAGAGAAATCAAAAGTGTGAGAAGGAGGTCTGTCTGCTGTTGCAATGCCTGTGATCAGAAGAAATCTGTGGGACCAGCATTTCAGTGTCACCTTGGGAGTAGGAGGAAGGTAAGCACAAACACCCTGAATGAAGAAGACTAAATAGATGGGAAGTTAAACTACTGAGGTCTGGCTAGTATGCAAGAAGTTCATTTTACAATAAAATTGAGGTTTGACTGCTGCTTTGGTTCCATAACAGAATAAAGAAAAAGCCAACAGAAATCTTTTCACTGCTGGAAAAGCCATACCCACAAGGTTTACTCCACACTGGATTACCAGTAACCTAATGACTGAGTCATTTCCCTGTGTGGTAGGAGGTGAGGGTTTATGTTGTCTACCTGATTAGAAGAGACTTTGAACTCGTGTTTCTTGTATTCCCAGCAAGTGACCTATCCATCGTGTGTGGGGTCAAATCTCTGGCCCAGAGATGGTTAGAAAAAAGGGAGAACTCAGTATGAGACAGCTTCTCTTGGCAGCTTGAAAAGACAGACTTTGCCTTCCTTTCATGGTGAACTTCATGTATCAGCAAACTACTGAAGTGTTAACTGAGCTTGAATAAAGTGAATTATCTTTCAGATATACAGACGCATCTTCAAATCTTTAAGATTAACTTAGCACATTGCTTGGCTCAGACCTCAGGTGACATAACTGGTGCTGGCAAGGAAGGTGCATGCCATTGCAAAGACAGATCTTAAAACATAACTTCCCTTTTCTTACCTACTTAAGGATGGTGGGTTTTAATTTTTAATATGATTTTAGCAGGGTTAAGTAGATAAATTCCCTTATTATGCTGGTATTTCTATAAGACACCTGTAAATGCTGTTCTTTCTTACATTAGTAATGTCTTATCTCTCGAGTCACTTAGTCTGTGGGGTTATTCCTTTTTCTCCTCCCTAGGTAGTTTAAAGTATCTCTGATGAAATCTCTATGCAGAAAATAGGTAACTTCACTGCAAATTAGCTTTGATTAGTTATTTTTCCCTTGTGCAGTGGGAGTTACTCAATCTTTTTTAGTGACAAAAATCTTGTGGGTAATGGTATAGTTCTGTAACCAGCATGAAGCAACCTCCCACTTCCTGAGTTTTGTTACTGACTTGGCTCTGCAACATGGTTCAATTCAGTAATTTAGGGTTTTTCTCCTTCAGATTTCTCAAATGTAAAATACAATCAATGAAATCTTTTACTCCCCCAAAAAAATCACTGCTCATAGGTGTTGCTATGAAGTTAATACAGTGCTTATCAGTTTTACCTGCTTAACTTCATTAATGTTGTATTACTAGTTGGCTGATCAACAAGCTAAATGTGTCTGGGGAGAGAAGTAATTTCTCACAGGTAACAAGAAATTTATGTCATGTGGATCATTCCAGTCAGTGCTTCAAGTGACAGGAGAATGTAGGGTAAATTTGGCAGAATTCATGTACATTTTATACCCGCTCCAGATGTTTTAAGCATTCTATGCATTCATTTTTTGAAACTGTCTTTTAATAGTTGAGATGGTTATTAGTTTTTCTACTCAAACTGAACTTCAGTATGAGTAGTTGAGGGATATAAATTAGCATGTCTTGCTAACCTAAAACTTATATTATTTATCCATGGTTTATTTTCTGTAGTTGTCAAGACCTTTTGATCCTGTAGTCTTCATTGAATATATAAAAGATAATCTGCCATTTAGATTAACAAGAGAAATATATTTGAAATATGTTGTGTGCAGACTCTTTATATGATCAAGTGCAAAATGATAGATCACACAGTAAAGGGATGAGGAATATAGTATAAAAAGATCTTGAAGAAAAAAATGAGAAGGGGTTCTGAATATTAGTGAAGTCACAGCTAATCCTGAAATTAAGTATTCTGTATACTGAGAGTTTGATCAGCTCTGATTTAACTCATCAGGAGTTTTTATTTTGATCTGAATGGGAACTTGATGTTGTGAGTTTTAGATCAAATATTATATTCCATTAAAATACTAATTTATGTTTTGTAAATAATTTTTAGACCATTTTCATTTGTAATCATAGGTTTCTCTATATTGAAGGTGCTGCATTGCCAAATATCTTGTAATGAATGGGACACATGACAAGTCAGCATTTAAAGTACGTGATAAAATAAGGAACACATCAAAAATTTTCTTTTATTTTTAAACTATTTTTCCATCACAAGTCTGAAAAATAAGTGACTGGGTTTTTTTTTTGGTTTTTTTTTGATTGTCATTAGGCAGCTCTGGTATAATTTATATTAAGAGGTTTTGGCCTGTTTATGTGTGCTGAAATTTGCCAAAATTGGTAACGTGATATTCCATCTTTAGCAAGCCTATAGAGCAATAAATAATGACACATGACTGTATGTGAGTGTTGTTAGTTAATTTTTTTTGTGGTGTTCATGAAATGCAACAATCTTCCAACCCAAATTCTGCAGCATTAGGCAGCAAGTTGTACTCTGAACTAAACCAGATGCTGATCAGCTCTGTTCCTATTATCGACTTGGGGCAGAGATGGTAACCAGACCTTATTTGCAATGTTAACATTTGGAACAGATTAACAGCAGTTAGGCTGAAATGAGAAACCTCCACTTCACTGAAAAGGTTCAAAACATGTAATGCTGTAAAAATCAGGATGTCTGTAGTATGTTAGATAGGAATAAACAAGTTAACTGTAGGCCACACTTTCTCCTTCGCAGGATGTGTTGTTTCCAGTTTATGAGTGACTTTTTAAAAGGATATGTTTATGAGGTATAGTCAGGCTTAAGTCCTGATAAACCATCTACCTGATGAGGTAAAGTGTATCCAAACTTGCTGTGCCTGTTCATTGTGAGAAAGCCCTCCCCATAGCCAGGCTGTACAGAAGATTTTTGTCTGGGGGCAAACCCCGCATGCATTCGTGAAGTGCAGAGAGAGGTCCTGTCAGAATACATGGAACATGTGGTGGCCTGCACATGGCACGCTGGGCTAGGGATGTTTTTCTGTGCCTGCTTGTGATATCTCAGAGGATTCACTGGGAACTAGAGGGGTTCAACAGGAGTGTAGCACAGGCCTAATGCTTTTTAGGCTGAAATTGGGCTAAGCTTCACCACCTCTTTGTGAATATTCTACAGATATTGCTGCAACAATAAGCTTCTACAATGCATTATTTCTGGTGTCATATTATCTTCCTCCTCCTTTCCTGTGCTTTTTTTATTGGGAGTATTGCTTTAGCAGGAATTGAATAGCAAGTTTCAATTCTAAGGAGAGTATTTCTGCAAAAGTCAGTCAGAGATATTGCTGGGTTCTCATTGTGTCACCTGCTGCATGGTTTTTCCATGTGCCTGGTTTGAAAATATAGTATTCAGGTTTGCAGAGAGTAAAAGTTTTTTGAACACTCACATGCAAGGCTTCTATTTAAATGTAGTTATTCAGCACTGTCAGTACAGATGTTGAGAAAAATGAAGCGGGGACATTAGCTACTCTGGTAATCTGGTCAGATTGTTCATACAGCAGCCATGTCAGCCAAGGAAATCTCCAACCACAGCTGTACACGCAGAGAGCTGTACTGGGAAAAGAATCAGCAGCAAAATGCTTCGTTCACGAGTGGAGGGGCCATCCTTGGTGTTGTGTTGGTGGTGCTGAGCACTTGCCGGTGAGATAAATGGGAAATCAAACCTGACCTGCTCTAATTACATTGAGTAAACTATTGCATGGATTTTAGTTCAGTTCATATTGACTTGGAACGGGTTTTGGTTAAGCCCACGGTGTGGCCGGAGTGGTAGTTGTGCCTGGCTGTGGCTTGTGCAACTTTCTACAGGTGAAGTTACAATCCTTCTTGTAGGAAGTAGCAATAGCCATCCCTGTCTTTTGGGAAAGAGCAAATTTGTAATGACAGGGACTCTATGCTGTACTGCTCTGGCCAGGTGATAGCAAGGAGGGACATGTTTGGCCTTCTCCTTTGTGGGATGGGGAGAGGAGCCAAGGTACAGTCAGGTGGAGCAACAGCAGCACTGGGGCAAGCACTGCAAGGAAGGACCTGGAAAAACACCAAGACATGGAACCATTTACTCCGTGCAAGCTGGTTAGAGGTATGCTCTAAGACATGTCTTACCATGGGCAGCAAATGAAGGGATCCTGGAAGCATGGGACAAGTGCCTGCCTGGTGCTGTTTCCCTGTGTGATGGGTACATGCTGGTGTACACTTAGACCCACGCTACCCAGGGTTTTGCTCCTGGAATTCAGTCACAAAAAAAGAAAAAGTTTTCTCCTAGCCTGTGTCCACCCAGCACGGATGTGATACAAGTTCAGGTGAATGGGTGGGTTCAGACAGCCTTGGACCTGTGCTGCAGAGGTCTGCTGCTTTTCCCTCCAGTAGCCCACAGCTGCATCACAGTTCCTGAGTGAATCCACTTATAGGTCACCCAGGGGTGTGGGTGTAGGTAAACTTCCAAAATTAATTATAAAAAGTATGTTTGCCTTTTTCTTGACCTTCTAGGTGTATGGGCCTTATGAAAATTGATCAAGCTTCTTACTGAATTACAGGTCAGTGTGAAGCCATCCCTGGCCCTCATGTTACTTAGAAGCTTGTCTGAATTTTAGTTTGCAGCTGGACCTCTTTTGTACTCTCTTTATTTTAAAGCAGAAAGAATATTTTCAGATGCAGAAGAGAAACTGAGAGTGCTTTGCAAGTAATAGTACTTTCCATATAAAGGTGAAAAAGTAGTGAAATACTAAGCTGTTAGTATTTTAAAACATGACTTCTTTGAGATGGTGTATATCTGGGGAGCACAAAGAAGGGGTTAGTTTTCCTCCTCAGGTTAGCAGCTGCAGCTATTGGCAAGGAATTTTGGAGGGAAGCATTTTATGGCACTGGCACTGCAGAAACAGGCTGATGGGTAACTCAAGTATGGTGGATGTTGCTATCTCTGCTTGAAGACTGAGGCTGAATTTAGAGTATCAAGCATAAGCGCAAGGTGGTGAAGCAGGAGTAAAATGCCAGCAAATAACTGCAGTCCAGCGTGCCAGTACACATTGCTACATGGCTGTGGTCTTAACATCTCCCACACTGAAATGGCTACAAAACAGTTTATAAAGTGTAAGCATGGCTTCAAGCAAGGCAGAGTTTTGAGAAGAAAACTTGAAGTGACGCAGTTGCACAGAGAGTTTTGTGTGCCCATTCCTTCATGTTTTCAGTCCTTCACCTCCCTGCATTTCTTCATCTCTCAGACAGATAGTGGTTCCAAGGGGGCTTTGCTCAGCTGTCATTTCAACATCCACAGGACTGGTAACCAGGTCTCATTCCTGATAGTAGAATTTTTCTCATCCTTTACCTTGGTCACTTGAAATGCTTTCCTAGGCAGTGGCATATTTGCATAGGCAACCTTCTGCTCTTAAAACTCATGCTATTTCTAACTCTTGCCTTTTAACTTCTCTCTGTTTAACCTTTGCAACGAGCATTCCTATTGTAAAGAGTTCCTTAGCCCTTTAAGCCCTCCTTAATATAAACTGTTGCTTTTAAAGGTCCGTTTTGCCTGTTGTAAGAAATCTGACATACTGGAATTTTTGACAGAATTTTAAATATGGAGGTGATACCCTGTAAAACCTCAGTTGCAGTTTGCATTAGATTTAGATTTAAAATGAGCAAAAATGTAATTGAGGGATAAAAACTGGCAATACTCATAGCCTAGGAATTATGTTTCAGACTTTGGAAGGAAAATGATTTGGCTTATTTTTTTTTCACTTTCAGAAACACTATTATTTTCTTACTTAATGGTTTCAGATGCTGTTAAATAAAAAAAAAAAAAATATTTCTGGAATAAGTGAATTTTGCAGGTGCTTTGTTCTGGGGTGTCTCTTGGAGTTTCACAGTATGACTCTTTGTGAAAGCAAGAGGTCACAAACCTTCATAAAGTGGCTTCCAGCCAGCCAGGAGTGACAGCTGAAGTTGCTGGTGTTGCAGCCACCCTGATGGAATGTGACCAAGCCGCCCAGCCCAGCATTTCACCGTGCTGGGGGGGGTGGCTGCAGCAGGACACAGTGCTCAGACATCCCTTTGGAAAAAATGTGTTGTATTACATACAAAGAAGAAAAAGGATTCAGATCTTATAGGCCCAAGGTCTAATAATGGCTTGGCATGTTGAACCTATGAGGCCCAATCTTATTGAAGTAGTGACTGGACTTAGTTACCACAACTGGAACTTTGCTGGACACCCAAACTACTGGGAGAAGTTTGCTCTCAGCAGAAGCTCCCCATGGGCATTACTATCTCACATATTTATTATTTATATATAACAATATATTATTTTTACTGTCTCAGGTATGCATTTGGGTTAGCTATGAGCTTAATTATAAAGAAAAAGCATGTATTTTGTGATGATCCTTAGAGGAAATTCTTGTCTTTTCCTTTCCTTGCAACTGAAGAAGCAGAGCCCTCCATGTGGACCACACTGACCTGCCTCTCCTTCCTCAAGATCCCAATCCCATGCTGTGATCACACCTCCAGTCACAGCAGCAAAGTGGCTGAAACACTGGAATTTGGTGGAGTGACATCTCCTCCATCAAAGACCAGCATCCCTCTTACAGTCACTCCAAAGTAGCCAGGATCCCCATCCTGGCACAGACAAGGCAAATTTGATCAATAGGCATTTCATGCTTCTACTAAAAAACAGATATGACCAACCTTGTGGTTGTGAGGTCTGGGGCTTCAGCACACTGAACTGGGAGGTGGAAGTTATTTTGGAAAGCTGAGGTTTAGGCTGTCCCTCACAGCCTTGTAGCCACTCCCAGGAACAAACAGCTCTCCTTGGGGAATGGTAAAAATGACCTAAATATGTAACTTATTTTAAAGACAGCCTACAATTTTAGATATACGATTGCTTTGTTGCGTTCTACTTGTTTCACTAAAGATCAATTACATTTTTTTCTGCCCAAACCTTCTTTTTTTTTCCAACAAAAATTTTTCTCTCATGTCAAATGAGAGAAAAATGGTTTTGGTGGTTTTTTTTAAGATCATGAACAGCTATTTAGTTTTTCTTAAAAAAAAAATATCCTGGCTTGTACTCAAATACGTTAATTCTTTAATTTCTTAGATACATCTCTTTGGTTCCCTCCACCTCTTTTTAAATGGAGAAGCCTTTTTAGGCTTATGCCAGGTCAGATGCTCTTTCCTGCTTACACAGTGTCATTGCAGTAACACCCAAGGCACTGGATGGCTGAGGTGCATTTTAGAGCACTTTATGCCACAGTAACAGTTTCTGAAGTCATCTTCATGTTGTCTATGTTGGTAACATCCGGAGGCTGGGCCGAGCTCTTAGAAGTGTCTTGATTTTGTTTTATTTTCAACTTGTTAAACATGAAAGAGAGGTAGGAGAAATATTAGTCAAAGATGAAGGTTTTACAAGTATTTCTCATTCACTTGATGTAAAATAAATTCTTTACAGCATAAGTGGAATGCCTTTGCACATGTGCCAGGGTGGTTGTACCCAGCTCTGAGAAGAGAACAGTGCCTTTCCAAGTAACACACGGTTAACTCTGCCAGCTTTACATGTAGCCTTTAGTCAGAGACGTATGTAATTTCTATTTTACAGCTGTCCAGACACACTTCTGAAAAACCTAAGCCATATACACCAGATGTTACTTAGTCCAGTGTGGTCTACCTTGGACCCATTCCAAACCTGCCTGCATATAATTTTCAAGTCCCAACAGCCCTGCAGTGCTAGAAGATAAAAACTGACCATAACTGCACCCTTCGTATTACTTAGAGCTCAGTTTAATTATCTGAAACACTACCAGATATATAGCTCAATCAGAATTCCACCTTAACATTAACTACTGCCATATCATTTTTTTTTACTAATTTGAAGCAGGTTTTGGGTTACTAGCTCTGAATTATGCTAAGTTCAAATCAATGATTAATATAATTACCTAAGGAGGTTTTTTTCTTAAATTGTAAATAAAGGGTGTGTGTTTATATGGCCTTATTGAGAAAGGCAGTCCTTTCTGAATTTATATGATTTTATGTACACATGTGTGGGGTATGTGTATATGATTTGGACTCAATATTTAAAATATATGATTTACAGACTTGCTAAGCAACTGGCAGTGCTGATGAAATCCTCTCAAGAAAGAAAGTTTATCAAATTTTTTGAGTCAGCCCTGTTTAAGCATTTGCTTATAATCAAATGGATGCTGAAGTGCTTCCCTGAAGATGTCAGTAACCCAAAGATGGTTTTAAATGAGGACCTTTAGTGCCTGTAAAGTTTCTTTTGGAGCCCTGGTTCTGACTGTAGCCTGACTCTGAAGAGCTATTTAGGTTTCTAGCCCTCTGTTGTGGGATTTTTGTGCTTTGTATGCCTCAGCCCTTGCCCTGGAAGCATAAGGTTAAGAAATATGAAGTTGTGTGGAGAGCCCCACTTTCTTTAGACAGTATTTTCAATGTATTAATTATTATCTCATATCAAAACCATATTTTAATATGAAAAATATAAATTTTAATAGTTTGGTTATTTTGTAGTCATTGCTAATTTTCATAGTATTTTCCTTTATTGGTGTGAATTTTTTGCATATATTGACTATGATAAATTTATCTCATTTGTCTTTGCTGAATTTTTTTATTTGTCTTACACAACTGTTCCTTTAGTCTTGGATCAGGAAAGAGTTCAGAGAAACAACAAACCAAGGAAAATATTAGTGAGAATTTGTAAAATGTGGTGACTGATGCTCAAAATGTGTAATCGATGGAAACAGCAGCCACTTGGTTATGAATTAATTTTATCAGCACACATAAGCAAGACCCACGTGACAAATTAGAATAGACAAACACATTTGATTTTGTTATTAAGTACGTTCCTTTCGTGAAGTAATCTATATCTTGGTTATCAGGTTATTTCCCTGAATGATCCATTACACTTCAAGTAGTAGTACTGCAGGGTAAAGCTAAATCAGATAAAAGTGGTTACTGAAGGAAATAGATATTTCTGTCTCACTCTGTGAATAGCTTCTTTCCTTTAAGATTTTTAAATAGAAATAACAACAGTTATAAGAAATATTTCCGGCTAATATATTATCTTTTATAGATTTATTATAACCTACGTTAATTAGACCCCTTACTTCACATTTCTCCTTTTTGATTCATGTTATCTTATGTTTTAACTTTCTTTTCACCTTTCAATTTTGTGATCTCCTTCATGAGTCAGAATTACAGAATACTGAAATTTTTATCTCTTTTTGTCTTGCACTTTAAGAATACATTAATTTCCCAAACTGCCTTCACATTTGTGGCTGCAGCTCCCTGCTCCACTTTCTCAGTGCTCCATTTGAGCTCCTGCTAAAACTGAAAGCTTTGGGAAAAATAAATCTAAGATGTCAGTGACTTGCAGCCCAATGCTGTAAGTTTAAGATGTTTGCCTAATATCACATCACCGAAATGGAACAGATAAAGATGAAGTGTAAAGTATATGTAACGTGGCTTGCAGTTAAGTGCAGTAATTGGAGAATGCAGGCAGCAGATCTGGGAAGGTGATAAGGTAAGCAAAAGCTTCTTGGGAAAGGTAAACTGTCTGAAGAGCTGACAGTGATATGCACTGACTGGAAGGAACCCAAAATTGTTTTAGCCTTTAAGCATCCAACAGACATTGAAGTAATTGAGTAATCATACACTCTGGGTCCAGTATTCCTGTCACTGATACCCCATACGCCTCAGTTATTGGTGTAATTTAAATCTGATAGCCACATAATGGACCAAATTCTCTCCTCTACTTTTCATAAGTTGTCCTATTGGATTCAATATGAAGAATGTTTGCTTAAGTGCAGTGAGCAGGATTTGTGTCATGAGGCTTGTTTTGCTTCTCAAAAATGGTATTCCCTGCTGTATGTACTGTATAGAACCATAGAAGACAAAATACTTTTCTAGAGGAAAATACCCTGAGGCACCATAGGTTAGTTTAAATTCTCAAAAAGGTGTGAGCTTTTCTGTTTCTTCCAGTGTTTAGGCACTTTTTCTTAATGTTTATGCCAAAAATTGTCCCCAAGTCTCCTTTTTGGTGCCAGCATTTTGCAAGAGTGTCAGATTCTGCACTGTAAAAGATGACGCCTGCCCCTATGTATTTCTTGGAATGACAGCTTCTACCTTTCAAAGGTCATTTGGGTCAGAAATTTTCATTAAAAAATATTTGAGTACATGCCACATACCTTGTCTGCTTATTCAATCTTAATATTCAACAAAACATTCAATATTGCTAAGCAGCCAGATTGGAATAAGCTCATTGGAGCATGGGAACATCTTTTAGTGCTGGTTTTGTATATAGCACTTCATATGGTGAGGCTCGGGGTGCACAGGCTGTACTGTGGTGCAGATAATAAATACTAATCATCAGGAGAGCTTTAAGGTGGGACCCATGCAATGAGCAGACTAAGGTGATTGATTAAAATGCATGAAGTGTTATAAGACAGGTTAAAAGGATCTGGTCAACCCCCCAGCCTGCAGTGGGTGGAAAGTCAGGCCCAGCTTAATGCAGAAACTTGGCCCTTGCAGAATTTTCCCAAATAGGAATACATAAGCCATAGGGGAACCTTTTTTTTGAGATCATGTGAGTTAGTTAATTTGGGGATTTGATCAGCAGGTTTCTTTTGCAAACTCCCCCCTCTACACATTTCCTTCCACCCTGTCCACTCTCCCCAGCAACAGGGCTGCTTTCAGGTTGGCTCTAGCACAGTAACACTAGTCCAGCAAACTAAATTGGTCTGAACAGCTCCTGGTAAACTAAACAAGACACAGCACTGCTGTGCAGTGTGACTGGCAGCACACTTTCAAGCTAGACCTGGACTGTGACAACCATCATTTCCCCATGGAAGGATGTCCATGGAAAGGATATCCCCAACAGTCTGGGGAACAGGGCAGCCAAAGAACCGTTCCAAAAGCCAGAAGAAAAGCGAGCACCCTCTTGGAGGAGAGAGGGACAGGGTACAGATGCATTGACATGAGCTGTGCTGTGCAAAGTCAGAAAACACTCATTTGTCATTGTTTGCAATAACATAAGTGACACACGTATGCATTTGGGGACAAAAAATTGTCCTCTGGTTGTAACCTGATTCCGTTCATTGAGATTCTGTATTTAGCTGAGATATCTTGTCCCCTTTATACTACAAAGCAGCCTACCAGGCTCTGAGACTCCCCTCTGTCATCACTTCTGCAGACAGCAGCACCTCATGGCTGTCACACATCTAACTGAGACATCACCTCCCCACATCTTTCAAAGTTTTCACTCCTGGAAAGAGGACTGAGTTTTCAGAGAGAAAGAAGTGTTGGAGATGCCTAGCCTCCCTGAGACATGGCCAGTCTTATCTAACTGCATGGCTAAAGCTCACCCTGTAGCTTTCACCACCTCATCTGCAGTCTATTTCTAGGTATTTCCTGCATTGGTATCTGTATGTTTTTTCTAGGCATGATGAATGCAGCCTTGCTCTTTGCTTCCATCAAGCATATTGCTGCACGGGTCATCCTTCAGCCTTGTTGCTTTGACCATGGCACTTCTCTCTGTAATCCTTCCCTGGTCCCTCTTTATCCTTTCAAGAGTAAGCTCCTTTCTCTCAGCTCGTAAAACCTTCCCAAACTTAATCTTAGTCCTGCCCATTGTTCAATAAAAAGGATCAACTCCACCTTCCATTACCCCTGTGAGAGGTTTCCAGGCAGACACTGCCAAGCTGCTGCACTGCAGCACGGGCAGGACCCTATCCACATCCCCATTCCTGTCAGCCATATGCACATCTTCGTTTTACCTGCTGCCTATGGAAAAGTAGTTGAATGTGAAATGTCATTGACTATCCATACCTCATAGTTATACTGTCTTGCCAATCTATTTCAAGTCGTTGCCTTTGGCTTTAAATTTGATTGAAAAAATGATGTTTGCAGATGTTTAGGTTTGTCAGAACTATAAATTTTAACAGGACATGTGAAGCTCAATGTTTTTTTCTGAATTTGGGTTTAAATTCTTCTAGAGGAGGATATTATTTAAAGAGTATATTATTTAAACCAGACAGGTCTAGAAATAAACTCTAAGGTGTTATTGTAGCACAGAGTATTTTTAAAAAAAGAATAGTACTTGGAAAAATACCTGACCCAGCTTAATTCTGCAGGAAATATACCCTATCTTCTGCTGCCTCACAGTGTTAGCCTGTTTTTCTATGTACTGTTATACTTCAGTTGATCTGGAATAGAAGCACTTGACTGCTATTTCTGATTTCGAAGTAGGTGTTGATTCCAACAATTTCCCAAGATGTCTTTTTTGAAGCTAAAATCAAAACAGAATTTTGTTCAAGGATATGACTTAGAGGAAATGGTACATATTTTCTCTTGTTTAATTCTGAATGCTGATGAAAAAAAAAATAAATCTAGAGCCAGTCTACAAAAAAAAATTCTTTTAGAAAAAGTTACTTTAAAGAAAGGTGATTTTTATGGCAAATGAATTTCTTGCTACTTGCGTCCTTTTTTTGCAATTACAATCAATTTCTTCAATGCAAATAATGAACCACAAATCATACAACATGTATGATTTTTTTGCTAAAAATGGAACCAGTTGCCCTAGAGATTTGTAAATGTTGGAATAATATATGAGATCGTCTTTCCCAGTGCCCTGTAAAGCTTAGACTTTTCCACTGAGAGATGTCAGCTAAGGTGATTATGGTGTGAGCAGACTAAGCCTTGGGATTTCACAGCATATCTCAAATGTATTCAGTAAGACTAATTAGCTCATTTTAAACCGGACTTTGGTATTTTTTTAAAAGAAGAGCACATTTATATTTTTTATAGTATTTCTATAGGGTCAGTTCAAGGTAATTAAATGGAAAAACAATGTTATAAATTCTTGGAAACAATCCCCTATAAATATTAGTTTATCATTTGGCATTCTCCTCTCATTTCCACCGGATACCAGTGGGATTTGTATATCCGCTTCCTTTATGTTTCTAATTAAGAAACCACGTCAGATTTGTGGAAAACCTACACAATCTTTCACTTTGACTGCTGAGGAACGGGCATGCTTCCCTGACCCCTATCCCCTTCAATCTGAATAGATCCAATTTCTTTGATTTATATCAAATAGAATTTCATTGGTGGCTACTGCATAAATCTACAAAGACTTTCACATTTTGTTTCACCTAAACAATGATTGGATGGAATGTGTCTGTTTAAAAGTGACCTTGCTCCAATATTTGAACTTTGGCTTATATAACAGGGGAGAAAAAGGTTTCAGTTGTTTTTACTCCCAAAGACTAAAAATATTCATCACTGAGTTTTCCAAGGTATTTGGTTCATTTAAAGTTTTTCACCCAAAATCTGACATTCTGTCATGCTTAAAATGCAATTTATTCAGAAAGTGGCCTAATAAATGTAAGAAGGCTAATTAGGATAGGGTTATTGTTATTTTTAAAAACCATGTTTCTGTGTAAAAATATGCCTGGTGCCAGCACTACTCAACTGACAAAGCCAAGCTGAAGTTCTTTAAAAATTTGATGACATTTTGTTGACTTCGTTATAAATGTTGAGATGAGCATTTTCTCTTCTCTGGGCTGGCCTTGCAAGAGGCTCAGGGCCCAGAGACAGGAGGGCTGCAGGGCTGTAACTGCCTCGCATTCCCATCCCCACAACACGGTCCTAAACCAAAGCCCAAGGGTTTGGTTCCTAAACCAGGCCCAGGCTGTGACCAGGCAGGCTCTTTCCATGCCCCACACTCCTTCCTGCTGGGATGAGTCCTTGGCCCTGCAGTGTGACCCAACGTTGCCTGGGCCAGTGCTACATGGGGTGGGAGCAGCCTAACACTAAACAGCGTGGACAACTGCCCACTGGAGCTCGAGCCTGGCTCCTGGCCAGCCTTCATTTCCCCAAATACACTGTTGCTGCTTTGTGTCCCACAGAGACAGGGCTTAGGACTGAGGAGGGAACAGAAGGGGTGATGCATCTCCCCTCTGCTGCTCCTTGGCTGGCCCCATGTCTTTTGATACTCACGCTTTGAAATGATACTTTCCATCCCTTTACCATATTGCACTTTTCGGCTTAGACAAAAGGGCACCCAGACTGCAGTGTGAGCCCTGATGTGAGGCTGCCTTAAATCCTGCCTTTGTTTGCCCTGATCCCAGGTACCTCTGAAAGGGAACTGACTGGAGGGCAAGGATGGTTTGGCTGCCCAGCACTGAGTGCCTGTGTGCACATCACTGTCACCTGCAAAGGGGAACCACACCATGGTTTTGGAGCACCATATTGTGTCTACAGGTATCTCTATGCATGTGAAATAGGCTGTAGCCAGGGCTCTCTTTGCCTCAGAAAAATTTGGAGGACCCCTTCAGCATATGCAGGAGATGTCACAGGCAGGATATCACATCACCCCTGGTGCACAGCCCAGAATTTGATGGTGCAGGTGAAACTGCCTCATTGCCAGAGATCACACCCTGGCACATTTGCATCATTAGCCATCACATCATATACAGTATTCACAGATAGTCACAGACAGCAAAACCATCTGAAAGATTCAATGTTTCTACCTTAGAGTTTTAGCCACTACTTACCTTATAACCCCAGGGACCACATTTACTGTCCACAGCAAGAATTAGGGTTCTTCTTCCACTTTTGGGACCAAAACCCATGCTCGTTTATTCCTCCAATTGCAGAAGGAGTTGGGGTGTCTGCAGAGACAACCTGCTGAACCCCAAAACCAGTCAAATCAAACTATGGTTCAGTTCAGCTTAACAATTTAGTCTCTTCTGTACTGTTTTGAATCACACAGTGAAAGCCAGCTTGCCATGAGGCATTTTTTGTGAAGCCTTCCAAAGCATTTCTTTTTGCTCCTAAAAGAGAATATTTAGGAAGATCTTTGGTATTTCTGAAGATTGTTTTTTTTCTTGCTGGTTTATTCATATACAGTGTTTTTGCATACTCAAATGCTTTCCTTCTGGTCACTGTAATGTTAACTCCCATTCCAAAGCACTGACAAATATGATTTTTGCTAGTGCAGCGTGTGCTGCAGGAAGAATTTTCATAGTGCAAGATTTCATTACAAGAATCTGGAAAAGTTAAAGCCTTTCTATTGTTTTCAAAGTATGTAGAGGATGGATCACCACTGGGTTCCTCAGGTTTCATGAACAAGCTTCCCTGCCAGAGGTTATTTGTCTGGTATTTAGCATCCTATCACTCTCCTTAATTATGGGTACTGCAAAATTCCTCATCTAGATGGACACATTACATGTCATTACTTACTATTCTGGAGTTCTGTATCATAAACTGCTCATTTTATGATGTCTGAGATGATAGATAAAAATTTTTATTCCAGAGTTGTAAGTAACATCTCCAGCCACTAAACTGGAGCGTAATTCTAACCCTTATGTTTCTTTGACTCTGATAATTCCCTTAATGTCCTTCTACATTGGTCATATTTCTTCTCTGTGTCTGATGCTGCTTTGCAAACATACACATAATTAAATTTTGACCAGTAACAGATCACAGGCTTTACCAAATGGCTTCATGAACATGCCCTGATTTTAAAAATATAAATTCTATATTTCAGTCTTTGCATTCTTTACTCTTTAGCATCAGACAAAAAGAGGACAGAAGCAGTAAAAATGAGATGTAGATGTTTCTTTGAATAAGCTTTCTCTCTAAACACCTGAGGAAAGACCCTGAGCAGCCCACCTAGGGCAATACAGCAACAGCTGGGAATGGCACAGAAGCTCTTGCAGATGTTTGGGAATGGTGTTTGAAGCTATTCAGGAATGTGCCATGTGTGCAATCTGCCTGACAGACACTCAGCCGCCTCCAGCTGTCCTGAGGACATGCTAATGAGGGTAAGGCAGGGAGAGGAGCAGAAACACAAACACCAGATAGACCCTGTGTACCACCGTTCATGTACCCTTGCCCTGGCACCTCCTGCCACTGCTTGGTCTCACCTGGGAGCCACTGGACAAACCAGTGGTGCACCTTCCTGACAGTTTAGGGTTTTGTGCGGCACTGCCCAACCCTCCTGCGTGAGTGGTGTGTCACAGGCCTGGGGGCAGACATGACAGGATGGAATTTGTCCTCCTCCAAGGGGCTGTAGGGTGCAAGTGTCCCCCAAGCTGATACCTGCTCCTTTGTCCCAACCACAGGGACAATGTCTCAAGTGGAAGTTTGCAAACAGCTGGAGAGAATCCAGGGAAAGCTCGGTAAATGCTCTGCCATTTTAGGTACAGATGGATCTTTCGTTAATATGTTGGGGCTGGATGATGGGACCTGTGAAGATTTACTCTTTGTTTGCTGACAGAGCTCTGAAATATTTGGATAAGCATGGAGATTACTTCTATCAAGCTGAAAAGTCCAGAGTTGTGTAATATGTCCGTACTCATGAGACTGAGGAATTACCTGACACTTTAGAGGGAAAGAAATAATATATTCAGGACAGTGTAAATGTTATGCTGGAGACTTATATTTAAATGCATTCAACAGTGATAAAATAGCAAAGTCTGTATCAAGAATACAAAAATTCTATGTTTGTAGTCTCATGTAAAAAATGAAAAGGGGTTTCCAGTTTACCTGTGGCCAGAGGGAGAGTTGCACCTGAAAACCATTGTGCCCATTTGCCCGCTACAGGGAACAGCGACACTTGACCTTGGAACCATAATGTTCCCAATCTCTATTATCAAACATATGCCAGCAGGGAACAGTCAGAAAACGTCAAGTCCGACCATGAAAACTGTGCGTCAAAACCAATCAGGTGCATAAATACAAACTAGTACCTTTGATTTCTCTGGTTGCTAGAGAATAACCCAAAACAGGGAAGCAAACGTTGCCACTAGGGCTTTTACCCTCACCTGACTGTGCTGCCCAGATCCCCAGCTAGCAGAGCTCCAGGCAGCTGTGCTGGAGCAGGGGCTGATCCAGGGGCCCTTCTGAGGCCCCTGCCCACCCCAGCTGCTCTGTGAAGGAGTGGCCGTGTTCTGGAGGACAGCAAGCAGAGTGTGGGGTGCACGGTGCCCAGACAGCTCTGCTGTTTCTCTCTCCTGAGGCGCAGGCAAGGCTGCGGTTGGGGCTCCGGCTGCCGGCCGGGATCGTGGGGGATCCTGGCTGGGTGGCAGAGCAGGACTGACCAGAGCGTTGGGAATCACTGCAGCACAAATAACACCTCGCTACTTCTGCAGTTTCCTATGCCTGCAAATTACAGCAGCAACACAAGAAAAAACAAATATTGCATTCATTACTTGGTCTTAAACAGAAGAGAGGCTGGGCAGCTCTGTGGGGCACGGCAGTGGCGCATGGAAGCTCATTCCCCATGTGGATTAGATTGGATGCTACGTGTTCTCACCAAGGTAGAGGAGTTGGGCAGTTTGTGAATCAGACCAGGTTTCTGTGGTGGCCACCACAGCAGCTATGGTGGATTTTCTCCTCCTATGAAGTTTATTTGCTGCCCCTTTCCATCCCAAGAGAAAATCTTCCTTATTGAAGGTTTAGTGGAAGACTTCAATGCACCTCTGGACATTGACATAAACACTTCACAAAGACTTTTGAGGAGAACGATACATATTTTTGTTTTAAAAGTGCATATTTTTCAATACAGGATAATTGAGACATTTTAAGTCTTAATCACAGAAGCTGGGCTTCCGCCAAATGATTTGTTATTGGTTACCTCTAGGTCTGGGGGATTCACGTAAAGCACCGGAATAATGTCACCTGTGAGAGAACAGGTTATGCAGCTGGGGGAATGAGAATTATGCCATTACAGCATGCAAAATACATCAACAGAGAATCACAGAGTCATTGAAGTTGGGAAAGACCTACAAAATGATTGAGTCCAACCATTAACCTAATGCCGACCGGTCCACCACTAAACCATGTCCCTAAGCACCACATCTCCATGTTTTTTGGACACTTTCAGTGATAATACTTCCACTACTTCCTTGGGCAGCCTGTTCCAGAGCTTGATGATTCTTTCAGTGAAGAAATGGTTCCTAATATCCAATGTAAACCTCTTCTGGTACAACTCGAGGCCGTTTCCTCTTTTCCTGTCAATTATTACCTGGGATTATTAATTGACTGACCTTCAGCTCATGTTCCCCAGTGTATAATCCCTGCTCTGAGCGAGAGTTTGGACAAGGTGACTGTCATAAACTTCAAAACTTTGATAGGGCTCAGCAGTAATCAGTAGCTGTGAAATGGAGAAACAAGATTTTATTATTTATTTCTTTTAGATAAAGTAGTTTTGTTTAATATTCAATATTTTCATTTATTTTTAAATATTTAAAAATATTTACATCTCTATACCTACCTTCTAAGAATCGCATCCACCTTTGTTCCCTATTTTTCTTGACCGATGCAAAATATCCAAACCAAGATGGGACATAGTTTTAATTGCTCTGCTGTTTAGCAGCTTCTCCTGTGTTTCTCATTTCAAATGCTGATCTCCTGCTGCAGACACAGAGACTAACATATTCCTATCCATGTTCCCACTCGTAAGAGCAAAGGCCATGTGTGTATTTGTTATGAATATCTACAGTACTCTGTAGCATTTGGGAGAGGAAGGCTGAAAATGACTTGTTTGTTAGGAAAGCTGCTGCTTGTGATTCACATGGGAATTGGGGTCCACGGCCTTAAGGAAGCTTTGAAAAAAATGGCATTCAAGAGAATCTCATCATCTGCACAGCTAAACATTAGTGTTGCAGGTGTTTATCTCAAAATGTGGAGTTGCAGAGGATTCAGGGAGTACCAAATGTTTCTCAGCCTCACCTTGTCAATACTTTGGGAAATTGAGCTACCTCAGAGCTTGGTGTGGCCTCATGGCCAAAGAAGCAGGGCAGAAGCACAGTGTGTTGCTCCTCTCCAGCAGCAGTCCACAACCAGCTGACCTTGGCCTCAGGTCAGAGCCACTCAGCAGGATCTGTTATTCCCAAAGTCACCATTTGCCCTGCAGCCTATCCCAGCCTGCAGTGAAGAGAGTGGGTGTCTGAGGAGCAATAGACCACGGGATAGCTGCATGGAATCTGGCAGCAGGTCAGCCCCTTGTCAGGGTAAGACCCAAGCATATACCTGTGTCTCTCCTGCACCAACTCTGCTAGAAGGAAAGCTGACTGTGGCCTGGAAAGAAGATATGGTATATCTAGACCCTACTTGCAGTGAGACCCCAAAGTGGGCTGTGTGGCATTCAGTACCCAGTGAAAAGCAAGTTGTTTGAGTGCCCTGTAGCACGGAACTGTTTAGGTCTCCAAGGCCTGCAAAGCAGAGGCGATGGACATGGTCATTTATGGCACTGCAAGGTCAGAAGACTGCTCCTCTGCTCAGGTGCAACAGTGCAATCCAGGAGTGATGAAAGGCTTTATCTAGTGGTTCACCCCATGGGCCTGACAAGGGGAGGAGTGTTAATGGTAGGGTCAGTGTGCAGTGTGAGTTGGACTGTTCTGGGTATCAGCACACAGGAGACACCGTGCTTCAACCAGGTGGAGCAGTAGGGCACGTGACACTTCACAGCAGGGCAGCTTCCCAAGAGATCCAAAGGACTTTAAAAGTCTACGAGTCCCCTGGCCATATCTCACGATCATGACAGACACTAGATCGACAATGTTGAAGAAAATCCGAACAACTTATGCCATGTCAGTGAATTTCACAAAGTAAAAAGTTACCTCTGCCTTTTCCTGAATGGCTTCAGCTCTGTCTCCCTGAACACAGTATTGCACGAGAGCCTGTCATTGCAGCATCCTTCAGCAAAAATGCTGCCATTTCTTTCTGTATGTCACTTGGCAGCTGAAAATGCTACTAAAAACAAAACCCACACATTGTTCAATAATTTAAAAGAACACTAGTTAGACTCAAGTATTTATATAAAATAAGAACCCAATGTCTGCTTGAAAATCTTATACATTCTTCTAATTTTATTTACAAATTAAAGGTACTGAATTTCTGATATCATCCCTTGCCCTTGATTACTGTTTACACTTTACTTCTGATGCACACTTGTAACTTTTCAAAAGCAATTTTTCTTAATAATGGTTTTCTTAAAAAATTCTCTTAAGAAGTATTGTGCACAGAAATATTGTACACCAGTCCAAGAACTTAATCTGATGCAAATTTTTCCAGGTCCATTGACTTCAACAGATGATTGACACCAGATGGCCCACCATGTTTGATATTATTACATTAAGGTATTAGCATATGTATAATTTTCTTTTTACTTTTCTTTATCAGTAGTATTTTCTTTCTATCAGCTTCAGTTGACTTTTACAACCTTTATTCAGGGGGGATGAAATACATTCCATGTGAGTAAACATGTTCTGTGATGGTTAAATATCAAACTGCTGCTTACTAGTATAGATAAAACTTGTTTGGTGAAGGATTTTTTAGTCTTCAGCTGTATTTTGAAAATATCTTTTATAGGAGGAAGTTGTGACTCTGTGGAGTATTCTTTGTGTAAGAATATTATGGTTTTCTCTTTTATAAAAAATGTGTCTAATTTGAAATGGACGGTTCTATAGTAAATGCAGGCTATGTGAAATGGTACATTTCACCTACTTTTCTCTTGGGCATGAGCCCTTTCTTCATTAATAAATATAGAATCATAACAAGGTCATTTTAGACAATAAATAAGGAATTCTGTCTCTTATAGTAAAGAGAAATACAGTTAGAGTACCTTCATAAATAGCCTACAGCTTTCCAAAGATGGGTTTTTGGTTTGGCATATTGACTTTGCGTTTATGAGGCAAATGTAAGAGAACATCTGGTTTGTTTTATCATTAATTCTGGGAATGTCCATTAATAATGCATTTTTGGGAATTGTTTTTGTTATTCCTGGAGAGCACTGTAATGAACAATCCTATGCTTGTTCTGCTGAGAGACACATTTCAGTTTAGAGGTTGTTTTGCAGTTGTAATTATATTAGTTGCTATCTCCCTTTTTAATGCCAAAAAGTGTGTACGATTAAAATGAATTGCTGAGAAAGATGCCAGTGGACATTGTGGAAGACTAAACTTCATAGTAGTTTTGAAAAAAGTAATTTTGCCCTTTTTAAATTTTTTTTTTTTCAAAATTAAGTTAAAATATTTTTTTTCTGTAATTCTGTCCTACATTCATACAACCTTAGGAAAAACACAGTATTAGTAATACACACCTTTTTTTTTTCCCAGTTATCGGCCTAGCTATGGAACAATTATGAGTGGATAAATTGTTCTTGGTGTTGGCAGGAAAATGAGACATCAAACACCTCAATGTTCTTCTAGAATTCCTAGTTCTAGTGTAGCCGGATCACATAACTCCATAAATTGAAGCAAGATTTTCCCAGGTCAGTTAGGCAAGCAGTGGTATATGTTGGGTTGTGATTGAAGGCCCCACCTATGGCAGCTTGGCATGGTTAAGGAAAATCTGGAGCTCCCATCAAGTCCCTAGGTGAAGGAGCTATGGGACTCAGCACCGGAAAAACAGGATTGTTTGGCAGTTCAGAGTACAGTCAGGAAACATAGATTCTATTCCCTACTTTGCTCTGACATCTGATCCATGCAAAGTGTCTCTGTTTATAGCATTGCAATTATGGATCTAGTGTGCAGCTAATTAAATTAACATGAGATTCTTTCCCTTAACTTCCTGGGTGTCAGATCCAACCCCCACATACTCTGGGGATTTCTACTTCATGTCTGTTGCGGGATACACACCAAGCCTTCATCCTCTTTTCTTAATGATTTCATTCTGTTTATTTACCTGAGAAAGAACCTTTTCCATAGGTGCCAGCAGAGCAGCAGGGGACAGGGGTGCAGTCGTGGCCTTGTCTGTAGCACAGAAGATCTGTGTGCACTCATGGGAAACAACACAACACGCAGCTGAACTCCAGTGGTCACGCCTGGGCTCAGAAGCAGTGTGAAAGCCAGATCCAGACAATTCAAACATCAGCTTTTTAAAGGAACAGGGATTATTTTTTTACACTGTGTGCTTAAACCCAGACTCAGGTCAACTCTCTTCACTGCATTTTTCCTAGAAAAAGGGGAAAGTTTCTCCAACCGTTTATGCATTCTACCAATCCAGCAATGTATATGGCATCACTTACTGTACTGATTTTCTAATTTTCCAGGACCAAGTATAGCAGCCTCTGAAGAGATCAGCAGCTGGGGAGCATTTTGGATATCCAAATTCCTAATGACCCCAGAGTAGTATTCCCAAACCTCTTGGCAGTTCCAAATTTCATGCCAAAAGTTGCAGGCATCTGTCTTACATTTTGAACATTTGTCATCAATATTCTTACTTAATTTAAACATCCGCTTAGGGGGGTCATGTATTCTCAATGAATAAAATTAGCTGCATGTAACCAATCTGTGAATTTGAGTTTAATCATAGAGCTCCGGTCTGGTTACAGATGTCTTTGTCCAAGGACTGTAGTTTACTACTGGATGCCTTCCCCATTAGCTTGGGGATTATCAAGCAAGGATTTATACCGTGTAGAAACCTTTTTCCTTTCTAAATACATAACTGAATGCTCTCACTGGGGGGATTAAATTCAGGCTCTCTGAAAGACCTACAGCTGGTTATCTCCTTTAGAACTGACTTTGCAATCCACACTAAGGTGAGGGGCAGGGCATGGTCTCACTGCCTTGGGAGCATTGCAAAGATCAAATTGCCAATGAAAGTCACAATTCAGTTCCTGCTCCCTCTTGCTCCTGGGGGAAGGACAAGGTTGCCACCACCTATTTTTCTGGGTCAGTTTACTGCCTGCTCCCACCCTCTCAGCTGCATTGGCTGGAGCTTTGTGGATGCTCAGTCAAAGCCCCACTACCTCTCACTACTTTGCTTCAGCCTTTGCTGCTCACTTTGCTTGTGGCGCCCACTCACTGCCCAGTGCAGGGGCAGTAAGGGGGTGAACATCTGAGCCTGTGGAAAAGGACATGATTGCCCCTCTCTGAAATTATCATTATGATGCGTTAATTCACCACAAACTCCTCAAATCCTTCTTTGTATCATAAAAGTTCTGCACAGATGTGATTTCCAGTTTTTCACATAGCACAATTTAGTTAATTCATCACTGAACTCCATTTTAGCAGAATTGTAGCTTTGATGTGACAGCAATGGCAGTGTGCTAACAGTGCATAAACTACAAATATTTTAATTAATGTTCTTATTTTCATCACATCAGCATAACTAAGGAAAAAGCAGAAACAAGATCCGAGATTCAGCCTCTGCTCTCCATCCTGGTCTAAACAGTGTCTATTTCCATGATATTTAGCTTGTAGCACATGCAAGCTGTTGCAAATGATGACCTATTCAGCAGATGAAGCTGCAGTCCATAAGCTTGACTCCCCCACTTAAATCACCAAATCTAGAACGAACCCTCCTTAAGGAAGAAATAATTCATTCAACCCTTGGAGCTGAAGGGTTTGATTGTGGTCCTCACATCTTCACAACTCTAGAGTCCAAGAATAAGTCCACCGAATTACATGTAAAACCATCTGATTTTAATGTTGGATTAGTAAGAGGAAAGGATAGAACATATCTGTTTCTTTGCTGTGATGATACATACAGGTTTTTTTTCCCAAAAAGACACGGGATTCCTCAGTCAATACTGAGTTTCCTGGTGAAGCAGCACAGCCTCATTTCTCTTCAAGCATTAGGAAGCATGATGGCCTCAGATGGCTCTGAGCTGCACTGTGAAGGCCAAGTGTACCAAACTGAATCCAAATGACACAGATACTTGCTGTATATTCTTCCTGAACTCTTTGTATATAAAAACAATACAAAGCTTTCAAAGATTTTTGAAACACTGAAAAGGGTGCAAATATGTGAATTCCTGTTTTAGGGGTTGCTTTGGATAATGCCTGGTATTTATTATTCTGTTGTGATAATAAATCCTTACAGAAAGTAGAAATCAAGGGTCATGAAGGATACTTTGCTAAGAGGTCCATAAGAAGCTAAATGATTGATGTGTGTGAGCTGTGTAAAGAACTAATCCTTCTTCAGGCAATCCTGAGATGTCTTCCCAGATACATACTCTTCAGCCACTCATTAAGATCACCAGACCAAATTCTTGAAGTTTTTTTACTCATTATGATGGATTTAATCTAGTTCTGGCTTTTGCACTGTCTGTATTAAAAAAAACTCGCAGGAGCTGAGAAAAGGTTGCTTAAAGCAGCACACAGGCTCTTGGGTGCCAGAGGAATACACCTTGTATTTATCTTCCTCATTCATCTCTGTCTGACAGAAGAGTACGGACATGTAATATTGGATATGGGATGGAAGCCTCCACCAGCACTCAGCCAAGCCAGTGGGGGTGGTTTTATCTTGTGCATCTTTTCACAGAAACTCTGCTAAGATGAACTGAAGCTGTAACTGGGGATGGTACCTTCTGCCCCCTCACAGCCAGAGCGTAGTTCACAGCTTCAAACCTGAAGCCCAATGTATGCTTCCTTAAAATTCCACCTGGGAGTTGTTTGAACTCGCCCGGCCAGCAGTACCTGGCAGATGTCTGAAGTTTTGCACCCAGCGTGTGCTTGGTCAGGCTGTGTGACACTTCTCATGTCCCAAACTGACATTTTCTTTCCTCTCCATTATTCCCTATTGCCTGATCATGTGCTGCTGAGAGCAACTAATTCTCTTCCACCCATGAAATTTTTCCCTCTTGTCCCAGCCACTGCAGCTGGGATATTCCATCTTCTGGGACATGGGGCTCTGGTTTGCACATCTGTGTCTTCTTAACTGGACATAGCCCAAAGTTTCCTATCTCAGAACTGCTTTGTCTATGTTTCCACTGTTCCACTTTCTATCAGTCAGCTAAGCAGACATTAGCATTAAGCCTGGACAATGATGATTTTTTATTCCACTAACAGTTTCTCTGACAAGATTAAAGCCAGTCCTACTTTTTTTTCTTCTTTGCGTCCTCCAGCTTCATCACACTATGACTAATACAAATAAAATTAGAAGATGGATTTGGTGTTCTCCTTGATTTCAGGGTGAGAACACCAGCAACTCTAGTACTGCACATAAAACACACAGATCTCCTCATTCCTCACTATTTTCCTGGGGAAAGAAAGGAAACATCTCAAGAACCACTTTTATTCATTCTGTGGCTCCACAGAAGAGATGGATGTCATCCAGTAATTTTTCTGAGGGGTGAAAATTAGTCTACACCCTTCTCTTCTACTTTTTCTGTTATATTAAGCACATTGGATGTAGGATCTGAAGGTTAATGCCAAGACACCTGAATTGTCTCCATTTGCTGCTGAAGGCAGCATGGATGGAGATAAGGAGAGCTGAGAGAAGGGACACCAGCACCAGGCAGGAGCCACCAGCAACACATTCATGCCTCTTGGCCCTGGGACTCTGCCTGCTGTCACAAGGGACACAGGTCACCAGGAGCAGAAGTGACAGTGACCAAGGGCTGCAGTTATCAGGAGTACTAGGGACCATATTCTGCCTCATCAGAATTACATATGTGCAAAGTCATCTGGTTGCCAGAGGGTCTGTAACAGCAGCAAGGGCTTGTGTTCTCTATGCCCCTGCCCCCAGCTATTTTACAGGTATACATTCTGCTCAGATGAGAAGCAGAAATTGGTGAAACAACAAGCTAAACCCTCTTCCACATCAGCCTGTTTTGGCCCAGAAATGTTGAATCAGAGAGAAGCTAAGTGAGAGTTCTCCTGACATGAGAGCAGATGTGAGCCACTGTTTTGCAATGCCACCAGGGCCAGTGGTAAGGATTCTGGCTACCAACTGCCCACAGACAGTGCTGGAAGAGGGGGAACAGGATGCCTGTGGCTGGGGTCTAGAGATTCAGCAGGGAGCACTGAGGGCGTCTGCAGCAAAGGTCCCAGAGGCTTCTGGAAGAAAGGAGCTGTGAACAACAGTGGGGGTGACATAAGCTAGCATGGTCCAGGAAACCTCTGGAGTGCAGGGCTAGAGAACCTATCCCATCCTGCAAGGACACTAACGAGCTTTGCTTTAAAGCCTTTTACTTGAGCGGTCTCATCCAGACATTCTGAGTTTTCTCCTATTTACTGATTTTAATGTTTGGCTTGTTATTTTGTTCTGTAATAAAAAAAAAAATGCTTTAGGGATTGGAGGTCTTCTGGTATGCTGGCTTCACAGAAAGTCTGGAGCAGCTTCAATTCAAACCTCTTGCCAGTTCAAGTCCCATTGCAGCATTCAATGGGGAATTGAAGAACTGGATACGTTTCTCCTGTCTCCAGGCTTAACTCACTGTCTGGATTTATGTCAGTTCAGAGAAGCTGGGATAATTTAAAAAGCTGGAAATTTAAAAAGCTGGAAAATAATGTCAGCTGTCTTAAAAGAGCCCAGTGGACCTGGGGATCAGTACATGTGGGGTTTGTGGTCTGGACAGGGTCTGTATCTGCTCTCTTTAATGTCATTCTCATAGTTGCTAGGACAGTGCCCAACTTCCAGAGACTTTTCAGACAATCTCAGTAGTCTTACCAGACCTGCCAAAAACTAGTCTCAGAATTAATATATTTTGTCTCTCAGCTGTCAAGTTTCCTTTTAAAGCTCCTAGACCAAAAATATATCTATTTTTGTTAGCTCAAATAGTGACTTGGACAAGCAAACTCTAAGCACAGTTTGGGTGCCTCTGGCTAAAAAGAAACATATTTGGCTCTGTATGGATTCTGTAATCTTCTTGAATCTAATTATTTTTGCACTAATCTCCACTAAAGACCCCATAGCTACAGGACTGTAATAGCATCTCCAAATCAAACTAACACCCCCAAATCAAATCCCTAGGTTCTTCTCCAGAGTATGGAATGAGAACAGGCATTCCCAAAGTGGACAGCACTGCCTTGGACCCCTCTCCCCGTGAGTGGAATATGCTCAGGGCAAGGATATGTCCCAGATCACTCACTTCACCCTGTAGTGTGAAAACTATTCTCCCTCCTACAGAGGGCTTCCAGCTCTCCTCTGAAAATCAGTGCCAGCACGTCATCTGGAAATCAACCTGTGGTCATTCCCTTCTTTAAAAATATGGCTGCTCCTTTGGCTGGCTCCAGTTGATGTTTGAAAGAAGTTGGGCTCCACACTCCTACATCCTGGCAGAGGGAGCACCTTCTCTTGCTGGTGGGATGAGACACTGAAATGATGAGGGGGAGGCTACAGGCACTGCCAGTCCTGCTCTGCAGGTCCTGGTGCCCAGTGGACTGAATAAGTGGCCTCACTGCTTCTCAGAATGACCATGCAGCCTCATCATAAATACCCTCATCAAACCTTTAGCCGTGTGAAAACTGCAGCACGTATAAAATGTCAGATCCTCCTGGGACATGTAGTAGCTGAATTTCAGTTTTGGCCTTGGGTATTTAGTCTTGAATTAAAGCAGAATTTGTCCCTCTCTCAGTGTGGTGCTGCTCTCTAAGATTAATTTTAACCTCTCAGGTTGGCTTTTATGGTTTTTTTCTTGTCTGAAACCAGTAGCCATAACTAATCCTTCAGTTTCTGATCTGCAGGAACTTCATACTCCATGAAATGTGAGTGCGACATTATGCCTGCAGTAATAGAAATGCTTTACACAAAGGCTGCCCTTTTTTGATTAACAATTGTAAAGGGTGAGTCTGACATACTGCAAAATGATGCAATTTTCACACTGGGATCTCTTGTACAAAACAAGACATATGTTTCCATGACACAGATTAAGTTATTAGTAGATAAATTAATGCATTTAGTAAGTGGAAACCACTAATTGTGTGAGAGGACTGGGGGAAAGGTTGCAGCCAAAGGTTGTGTGATTTGTCCTGTCACTCCTCATGTATTCAGTCAGCTACGAGCACTTTAGTTGCCTGTTTGAAGCTGTTTGAGAATAAGCTCTGAGGAGAATCTCCACAGATGAGGTATGCACAAGGGGAGATGACTTACAGTCAGACAGACAGTGCTCCTTCACTTGAGAGAGGGTGGCAGGGGAGAAAACTGCCTTGGAGGTTCCATCTCTGCATAATGGTAGAGCCCAAAGGGGCTTGTGGAACAGGCCAACATTATGAGGAAAGGATCATGGTCAGTTAAGGGAGAGTGTCAGTTAAGTTGAAGATGATGAAGAGCATGATGTCAGAGGTTTCACCGAGGCAGGTTGTCACAGACTGTTGTTAATGTGTCATCAGGGGCAGCCAGGGAGAATGGTACACTTGGAGCAGTTACCACAAAATTTGAAAAAATATCCAGATGCTGGCTGCAAACAGGGATACCAGTGCACCTTAGGAGAAATTGTGATGATGAATGCAGAATAAAGTGAAATCAACGAGTTGTTCTTTAAAAGCAGAGAGAGTAACTCCCACTTTATTTTGAGGGGAGAGAAGAAAGTGAAAATGACAAAGAAAAATAACTTTTTTTTTTCTATTTTAAGGGAACACTACAGAACTACATTAAAATCTCCCCCTGAGCTGCTATTTTGTCTTCATGGTCCTGCTTTGGGCTGATTTAAGCCTGGCAAAGCCCAAGCAGTTCCTGGTTATGCTTGGCTTTCTCAGGGTGACTCACTGGAAAACCTGCTGCAGCTACTTCTGGTGTATTTTTCCTTTACAGTGTAACAGCTCCTTGCAAATTAAAAGGTTTTCTGGTGAAGATATAAGCTTATTGCATCTCAGTCTCCAGTGAATTAAATCCATTTTTTCCTATATTATAAATATCATATAAATGATATTTCTTTTCCAAGGCTAATGGTGGCTGACCTAGGAAGGTTCTTGTCAGGCCATCCATACCTTTTCTTTTAGATCAGATGCTTGTTTATGAAGAAAGAGATAATGTCTCTTATTATCCATTAAAGTACTCAGGTAATTTTATTTAGTCACATTAATCAATTATTATTTCAAGTTGTCAAGACTTTTGTCCAGATGGCTAGAAATAGTTTAAAGCAGATATACTATTATTGGGTTTTCATTAGGAGACCAAGCCTGCAAAAAACAGAATTTTTAATGGATAATTGGTGGAGGTTTAAGAAAGCATTCCAAGTGGATTTTATGATCAGGTGCTTCTTTATAGCCTTTATACTCACTGAGGGTAACAGATTCAATCTGAAGGGGGATCTGAAGGTCAAGGCAATGCTGAACCACTCTGGAATGAAGGATGACATAAATGTTCAGCTGTAAAATGGTACCTCCAACTTACTTTAATTTCTTTAGGAAGCATGGTTTACTAAGACCTATGAACAGAGTATATCCATGGCTTGACATGACTAAAAGCTGTATTGTAGGGAGGGGTTATGAAAGGTAACTATGATTTTTATTTTTGATATTTTCTACTCCTACTTTACAAACCTTTGAGGTAATCATAATTACCTGACCTAATGGAAGCTGAATAGTGTGCAGTCTTTGAGATCTGAAGTTTGCTTTGCACACCACATAGTTCATTAAAGATTGCCTGACAGGTCTCCTGGAACTGTCTCCTCAGCTGGTGGAAATCGGGGTAGCTCCACAGGCTTCAAAGGATCTGTCTTTTCTTTCTCCTTTTTATGTGTAAACAGCCTCTTAAACTAATGAACCGAGATCTCAGGTTCATGACACAGTTAGAAAGGGAAAGCAGATAAGATGAACTCGTGCAACATTCACATCTTGAGTCTCGGTTGTTTTATTATTTAGTAATCAGAAACAGAACTTCAGCACTTAGTATGGGCTAAGGGTTGGTCTGGACGGGACAAGCAGTTGATTTCACACATGAAGAGAAACATCATATATAGCAATTTGTATTATGTACCCTGCAGCTAAATCTGTGCATCTGAAGAGGTATCTACAATACCAGGGGGCTGGAGAATAAAATGGGAGATGCTTGAATAAATCTAGGAAGTGTTTCAAAATTTTTGAGGTATGGAATGAGCCAGAGCCCAAAGCGTTCCTACAACAGGTTACACACTCTACACAGAGAAGCTTCTCTCCTGTGAAACCCTCACTCCTCAAGGATCTTCCTGTGCTATTTCTGTTTTATTCAGGCTTCTGCCTGGGAACAGTCTGCCCCAACCCCCAGGGTCCCTGCAGGGATGGTGGCAGTGTCTGGAGTGCTGTACCACATCCATAAGGGCTTTGAATGGCAGCAGTAGAATGGTCCTGGTGTACTTAGACCACGCCTGTGAAAGAAAGCTGGACAAGGATGGCTTATAAATGGTTTTGCATTTACTAAATTTGATATCCATGAAGTTTAATTGGTTAGAAAATGTACTTACATGTCAATTTACTGATAGTCTAAAACCAGAAACAAATAATTTTACATGTTACATACAGCAATTAATAACCTTTTAATAGTCTTCAGTGATGGTTTTCAGGAAATAAAGTTGTACTATTAACATTCCTGTAAAACCATTAGTCCTAAATGCATGTAATTGATGGGAGTACTAATGTTTGTAAAATGAACTGAGACTGATTTATAAGTCTGATAATAAAATAGTTCAGTAAAGGGCTTTGATCTAATAGCTGTGAAAGCAGTACACACACCTTAACGATTATCCTTGCAGACATCCTTCCTCCTTTCAACTTTTACTAGATTCAGTCATGAGAATTTGGAAAAGAAAAATCCCAACTACATGCAGCTTGATAGAGACAACCATTGATCAGTTACACCCTGTTCTCCTTTCAGATACGAGCATCCAGAGGACTCCTTGGGCTATTATCAGTTTTACTTTATTTGTTGCTATTGATTGAGATTAAAGAAAATAAACACCTTGCCTGAACTGATCAAAGATTTCCCCTATCTATACAATGAAGTCTCATAAACTGGCTCCTCCAACACAATATTTCTTCTGCAAAAGAAGTATTTATGCATATAATATTAGCCATCGTAAATTCCAAATTGCTTTGGTCCATTGGATCCACTCACTTTGCTAGTTTTTCTTGCCTTTTCCTCCTTCCTAATATAAAACTGTAGTTTGAAAATCAAATCAAATCAAATCAAATCAAATCAAATCAAATCAAATCAAATCAATCAATACTCACTCAGTTTTTCCATGGTATTGAAACAGTTAATTTTGCTCACTAAATGAATACTTTCAATTAACTTCCAGGCACACTTAATAAACGCAAAAGATTGCATTCATTATGCTAGTGAGAGGTAATCTTGCCATAGATGTCTCAGTATTTATGGTGCTTGCCTAAGAGTGTCTCTTCTGTTTCCTAGGATTAGGACTTCATACTGCGCCGCAAGGTTTTATAGGCTGATTGTCTTAACTCTTTAAGATGAAGATATTGTCCTTTGCATAAACAGTTCAGCATTTTTGTAGCTGTTCAGTGTGTTGACTCTCTCAGCTTTTTCCTCCATCACTATCTACCATAGCTTTTTTTCCTTCAGGCAATGTGTAAGCAGTTTACAGTGGAAAAGGTTGAGAAGAGCAGCCCCTCCTCTGCATACCTCGTGGCCTAGCAGGTAGGACACCCTCATGGACAGAGTGGGAGACCTCACATCAACCCCCTGTGTCAAAGCAGGCAGCAGGAGGACAGAACCTGTGTCTATCACAACCCACATGCATATTATTTACTGGCAGGAGGGACCAAGCAGAGGGAAGGAAGAAGCTGGCAGCATTGCAGGTTTCATCTGTTCCTGTGCATTCAGCCTCTGAAATCAATATAGATGGTTTAGAAAAGTTGTCAACCCCTCCCCTCCCCTCCCCTCCCCTCCTTCTTCACTTGCCTTGTTTTTCTTCCCGTATATATATATATAACTTTATTTTTAAAAAATTTGCAAACCCAACGAAGCTCTGATTTCTGCAGAAAATGACCAATTATGCACCAAACCCCACGACTCATTTTCCTCGTATGTGGACAATTTCATTTAGATTAGTAACTTTGCTGACGAGCTGAATTTTTTAAATCTTGCCTGTCCGGAAGATTATTCAGAAACTGGAAAGGAATTACTTCATCTTCATAACATAATTTTAAAGGTATGTAGTGTGGTATCAACCCTGAGAATTCATGTAGGTAACAGACATATATCACATTGCAGGTTGTATTTACTTCTGATTGCTTTCTGCCGCTCTGAATGAAAGTATTTCTAACAAGAAGCCAAATGTATTTCCCCGCTCAGTGAAACTGCCGTTCATAATGCAAAAATACACAAAAATTGCCTTCAAAAACCCCTTTGGATTTGTCATCACCCTTTGAGCGATGGTACCGGGAAGAATACTTCGTGGTCGAGGTGACTCCAGCCAGGGGGAGGGCTGAGTAAGCCCTGCGGGCCCCTCCGGAGCTGGATGCTCGCGGCCGGGCGGAGGCGGCTCCGCAGTCAGCGCCGAGGTCGCACCGGCCCGGGCACGGCGCTGCGCCCACCGCGCTGGTCCGGCCGGGGTCTGCCGGGACCAATCCACCCTGTCACAAGCGCTGGAACGCGTCCGACAACGAGCAGTAAGCCCGTGCTGGCTGAACACTTGGACTGACGGGCCCCGGCGGTTCCCGTCCCGCCGCAGGCTGCTGAGCCCGCGCTCCTGCGGGAGGTGCGGGGCTCTGCTGCGCCGGCAGACGCACCGGGCTGGGCTCACACCGCGCCCGCAGTCAGCTGTGTCAGCCCCTGCCGGCTTTTACAGCTCCCTTCTCTCCTGGGAGGGCCAGAATGTTAATCTAAGTGCTATAAAGATACACTCATTAAATTTCGAAGAGCTTTGAGTCTTGAATTGCGTGGAATGCAATCGTGCAAAAATAGGTAAAAATGTAAATGTACGGTTACAAACTTGAAGCTAAATAAAGACCAAACAGACATCTACCTAAAGAAAAATCAAATAAATTTTGACATGGTATCAGTGACCTTGCCATCTCCTATGTATTCTCAGTGACAGGGAAAAGCACACCATGTAATGGCCATCCCCATGAAGCATTTTAATTTTCTCTTCATTAGTTTTCATCAGTGGGGAAGGGCCACTGCTCACAAGATTTGCTTTTACATAAATCTGAGTGGTAAAATTCAACATTTTCTGCTGGAACCATTCTATATACAACCTGTCCATTAGTCACCTAATACATTTTTTATCACTTCATAGTTCATTTTCTTCCTTTGACCTTTGAGGATTCCCAAGGAATTCTAAAACCCATTAGTATCTATGAACACTCACAGTAAATCCATAAATGATTGCTTAATGGTCATTACTAATCAGAATTAAGCAATCTTGGCATAGCTAAAGCTTTTATATATTTGGGGTTTTTTTCCTATGTGGTACACAGAATTTTTTTCTTTATTTATTTGCAATACTTATTTTAAGTATCAGATGATAAAATAAATGCGTTTCTGAGAAAAAGCCGATAAAATATTGTATGCATCAAGTGCTGAAGTCATAAATGCATTTAATGAGAGGCTGCACTTTTACAAATGATAGAGGGACTGTTTATGAGCATCACAGGGAGCTTACATAACTTTGATAGGGATGGATGCAGCATCTCAAACCAACAGATAATGGCAGTTAGAGAAAGGGATAGATGAACTTCAAAAGATTGGATTTCATATAGATAAACATCATAGTGTTCAGATGTTTATCTGCAGTTTATCTAATCTGGGTGGCCTAGGGCTGTTGGAAGCTCACAAAGTCCCTGGTACCTCTGCTCTCAGGTAGGCTAGAAATGAAGTGATACTATGCACATTTGCAGTATTTTGGCACTTTGCTTTTATTGCCTGCTGCAGCCTTGAAGTGCAGAGGTGCGAGCAAATTGAAAGAAGCGGACCTTTCTCCTCTGTGCTGCATGCTGTACAAACATAAAGGCACTAACAGCTTTGCCTGCCACAGTAAATTTACCTTCTGCAAAGGAAACAAGGGAGTGCAGAACTGCAGAGTAGAGATGTGCTGATTTACAAATGTTCTGTAAATTATGCTGTTCTTCGGTTTTGCAGCAAAGTGCAGCATTTATTTACTAGGGTTTTATTAATTTTAAATATTAAATTCAGGCAGTAGGTATGAATGATGCAAAGCCCTGAGACACCGTGAAAGATTTCTGGTGTTTTCAACAGACACTTCATTGCCCCCTCTCTGGATGACAGCAAAGTTATGTGTGTGAAACACATATGCTGAAACACCAAAACACTGAGCTGTTTCTGTGCAACCTGTTTCCAATATGAGATTCTATGTTTGGTACCTGCTTAAGCATGTGGAGTAGTGAAAAGACAATCTAATCTTGGAAATTTATTGCTGGATTCAGAATTGCTGGTTGTCCCTTTAAAAGCCCTCTTCCCTGGTGCCAAGTGAACAAGGGAGACTCTCAACTGCATTTTAAAGATGTAAATTTCTAGTTCTAATGACTGAAGAGGTATGAATGCCAAAATAGAATAAATTAATTTTAACCCCCCTAGTTTTTATTATTATTTAAAAACTGAGTTCTTATAGCCAAACGCTTGTTTTCACAGCTTGAATAATGATTTTGAATGTCTCAGCACTGAAAACATTGGCCTAGTTATTTGTGATTCACGGCGCAGTTACAAAGCTGTAAATAGATTTTGCTTAGTTTTGAATTTTAGATAGTTGCATTTCCATTGAGCGCCAAATAATCTCTGCCTGTGCTTAAGATAAACGTATTAGAACTCATAAATTGAGGTTATCTGTCGTTGGGTGTCTTGGAGGAAAGGCAACTGAATTGAATATAGGAATTTCTTGAGCCAGAAGCAGATGTCACACTCTAAACATCTGAGGCTCATGACTTTTTGGCTGCCTCATTGTGTGCCTTTGTCACGCATTGTGTTCCAGTCTTGCTTTGAGGGGAGCGGCGAGGGAGCACCAGGGCTGCCTCATGTCGTTGTGTATTGTCATGTTCCACCATCATTTATGGTCAGGATCCTCATCCAAAGCTCTATGAAGTCCAGCAAGAGCCTTCCCCTGATCTCCATGGTGTCACAGCAGTCCCCGCTTGCCCAGTGTGTCCCTTCTGCCAGAGGGTAGGTTCTGCTCTGCTTAGCCTTTCATGAAAAATAATTGCTTTCCTTTCCTCTAAGGAATATAACTTTAAAACCAGAATTTTCCGAATATTTTAACGTATATTTAATATTTCAAAAGACACATACTCCTAGAGGAATACGTACATTTGTTTAAGCTAATCCATTGTCTATTATGTATTTAAGCTGGATTGCTTTCACCTCTTACTATATCTGTTCTGATTTTGGTTTTGTTTATTTTAATGCGATGAAAAAGGACTCTTTCTTTCAATTTTATTTCTCATTGGTTTCCTTTCCCAGCAGTCATGCACTGCTGTGCCATTGTGTATGGTCAGGGGACATGAGCTGGCTGTGAGAAAAAGTCAGTGATGTCCCTTGCAAAGCAGAAGTGGAGCATGCAGGAAAATGCCCTCAGTTAAGGTCATTGTAGTTAAGGTACAAACTGGCTGGAGAAGTACAGCACCTTGAAGACTTAGGCCCTTTGCAAGGAGCAGCAGGGGAAAATATTTTATTAGTACTTTAGCTGACTGATTTTGTTTCAGGAGACCATAGCAGAAAAAAACAGTATAATTGAGGAAATTACAATAATAAACCCTTTTCTGAAATGGTATTTAACTACTGACAGCTGATGAAATGAGTCCAGAAGCATGCATAAAACAAGAAAGGAAGAAAAAGAAAAACATGTTCTTGTTCATGGACATTGAGCAACTTGGCCCAGACTAGTCTCCATCTGGCTTTATTTCAGTAGGAAATTTTTTGGTAAATCATAAATTCTTTCCCAAAATATACAGTGCACTAGTTTAAAAACAATCAATCATTCAATCGAAATTGAGGACGAGTTTGTAGAGGCGGCTGTCTCATTTTCAAGTAGCTCGTCAGAGATACCAGCGGGATCCCTGCCTGCAGAGCCGCCGGGGAGCCGACAGGCTGGGCTCCAGCACTGGGGCTGGGCAGAGAGACTGTGGGGAACGAGAGCCATGGGCTGGAGCAGCACATTTTGCTGGTCAGTGCTGCCAGGTCAGTGCTGGGGGAGCCCCTGGCCTTGCCTTGGGGCATGTGGCCTAGCTGCAGACACTCTTCCCCAGGTCCAGTGTACGTACTGACATTTCCATATGTCTCAGGCAGCCCAAGAGCTTCCAGCAAGCGGAGATTGGGTCCAGCCTTGCAGGTACACTTTGCAGAGCACCCACGGACATGAACATGGAGTATGTCAGTGAGGTCTGGGCGATGGCTTCCAGGCACAAAGGGATGGCTGGTGTGGCTAAGGGGTGCTAGAAGGGGGTCGGGGAACTGCTTGTGACATATTCAGAGTTTCTGGAAGAACATGTGCTTATGTAACTGGTATTCCCTAGTGCAAAGGCAGCTGCCAAATTGGTCTCCATCTTTCCCACACACCCTGCTTTTTAAGAAACCTTTGTATTTGTTTTTTCTACATTGTTTTTCACATCTGATAATTGTGTTGGATTAATAATGAATGCTTTGATCATCATATACAATAAAGTTTGTTATAAATCCATTGACAAGGGTGTAACCAGAAAATAGAAAACTCCAAGTTATTTGGAATAGTGAGACAGCAAAAATGAAGTAATAAAGATGGTCCTTTAAAAAGTAGAAAAAAATAAAACCCTTCCTATTTAATAAAATGAAACAATATCTGAAGCATATCCCACAAAGATCAAACAGAATTCTTATGTCAANTTTTGGAATTACTTTGGATTTTCACCAGTCTAACAAGATCAGAATCTTGTCTTGTTTAAATAAATAATTTGAAAGCGTATTCCCCAACGGCCCAGCCTTCAGTAGATACTGCTGTTGAAAGGCTGGTCCCTTTGTTTGTTTGCCAGAAATATGACTATATGCATGTGCTTTGTTTTTGAAGTCTTTCTATTAGTGGACATGAGTCTGCTTGTCCTGTCAGGTCCTCAGCCCCTCAGCCAATACTGAACTTGAACTTTGTTCTTCTGTTTCAGATCTGGTGAAGCCTCTCCATTTTGTCCAGATGTAGCTTGTGGCCCAGAAAGAGTATTTTCTCTGCCCACAGACATTATCTTCCCCCAGCTCTATCAAAAGGTTTCTATAATTTCTCATTTAATCATGGGAGGAGATTCCTGGATTTTTTTCTTTGCTTGTTGTAATCATAATATTGTCTTTTGGATCTCTTCTTTTACCTTTTTGCCTCAAGTGTCTAGAGCTGCCTTCTCAAGGTGCACCCTCATCCCAGGTGGGAAAGTATGCTATGACATCTGTAGCTGTGACACTTGTGTTTGCAGATACAACAGTCGCATACGAGGCTGACCAAAAAGTTTTCACAGATAACTTGAGTTGAATGTGTTTTTCCTGGTGCCCAGAGATCCCAGGCAAACTGGCTGAACCTTTTAATTGCACCTAATGGATGTACCTGCGTATAATTTGAAATACTGGCCTTTTCCAGAATAACATTATTAATCCCCTGGTGACAGTTTCTCACTTTTATGTGTTAAGAATGTACCTCTTGTAAGGATTTTTATAATGCTAGTTCCAGGAAAAATGTTGCTCACATTACACTAACATGGAATTGCAGAGCAATAGATCCAATACATTCATGTACAAGAATTATTAATAACAGCATCAGTATATTACTGACTGATTTTTCTCTGAAGCTACAATTATATCTAACCGTAACCTCTGCTGCAGTGATGCAAAGTCCATGAGATTGATCCCCTACAGGCAAATAAACTTACACATGTGAAGAATCCCAAGCAAATGTCTTAGAGATCTGTGAGTTAGTTCTGAGTAACACTGGGTGAATGGGGGCAACACAAATGACCTCAGTAATCACATTTTGTTCAAGACTGATTCTGCCATCATGGTAGTCCTATTTAGGTGCCATATTTTTCCCATTAAACGACTCCTTCTTAGCAAAAGCACTAAGAAATGGTTGGAAGTTCTGGTTTTCAACTTACTGCAGTTAAGCCATGCAGTTTTCTCAGTACAATTTCATAGCACTACAGAAGATTGTAAATCCTCAGAACATTTTGCACAATTCTTTAATGTCAAAGAGAGCATGTATTCCGAACTGCTGAATCTGCAGCTTAAAAGGAGGGCGGTTTTCTTCCAGACTTCCTACTAGGAGTTCAGGCAGATTATTTTCCTCTGACAGTCAAAGCCCTTCTTTTAATTCTTGTTCAGAGTGCATTCATGGCAAGGTTTTGAGTTTTAATGCGGGTGTTGTCTGGTATCTAAAAATACTTTTCCCTTCCTGTCCTTTCATTTCAAATAACTTCTAAACAACAACCATATCTTCAAAAATAAGACACTTTTTTTTTTATTATTTATTCTGCTACAGCAAATTTGTATTGTTTTCTTGGAAAGTTGATACAACATTTTCCTCCCTAACCTATATGTTCTAGATCGACTTATTGTCTGCTATAGGTTGGATTGATCTTGCATGAGTATATACATCCTGCAGACACACCTGTTCTTTTCTGGGTTGCAAATCATTAATGGCCTTAAGAATTCATTGTCAATTATCACTACGTGAAGTTTTATTTTCATTTCTGTGGGGGTTTTTTCCAAAAATTTTTAAAATCCACTCAAATGTTCAAAATTACTGGAAACCTTTCAATAAATTAGATGGAAAGTCAAGTAATGGAAGTTTTAAGGATTTTTCAATGATTTTTTGGTTTGTTTTTAATAATTTTAGCTTTTTAAAAACCTCAGGCAAACATCACTAGTTAAAATGTTTAAATGTTGACAAATATGAGAAGTGTGGATAGCATTTTTCTACAGAATTTTCTGTAATGGAGATCAGCAATATCTGAATGCTTCAGTTGGTGCAGGGCATTTAAAAAACTGCACCAAAGTAACACTTGTCTAGGTTAAATCTCTAAGATTCCACAGAATATGGATGTTTATTAGTCAAAATAAGTTGTAAAATACAATATTTTTACATACTTGTTGGCTGAGGAAGAGGAAAAATATTGCATGGACTTGTGAATTATATGTCAGCTAAAATATATTCAGAAGTATTCCAGACTGTTAATTTGCAAAACTCCTGTGACATGCATGTCAGACTTAAAAAAACCCACAAACATATTTTAAAATTATCCAGAGATCACAGAGACATCAGCCTATTGTGTGAATTGAAGCAAGGGAACATTTGGATTCCATATAGGCAACTTTCATATTGTCTCTGATGCTTAGCAGACACCATATATGATTTACTACCATTTTTATTAAAAAAAAGTACACTTCAATAAATATCATATCAGACTAGGTATTACCCCAGACATATTTTATTTCTCAGTCTTTGTTAACTCTTCAAATTTTGACATAAACCAGGAGGATATAGCAGACTAAAAAGAAAAAGTTATAGAGGGTCTTCAAGTTTGTGATGAGTGAAAAAGGCTGCCTCAGTTACTAGTGCTACCTACACATGCAATAATTGATAGGAATAATCTCACATCCAGGAAAGGTTTGTCACAGAGTTTATGGCAAAAGTTTATGAGTAAATTTTTCTTCCACTCCCTTAAACTTGATTTTTCTAACAGATTGTTACCACTGAAACTTTATGGTGTTTTTTGAACTTTGAAATAATTTCTTATATTGAAAAGTTCCAATGCACAGTGTTATTGAGCAGCACTGAACTTCATACCAAGTGCCTAGGAGACTGTGGGAGAAGACAGACAGAAATCAAGCAGAAGTGAGTGATGCAGAAGCCTCTTTTGCCTCTTATTTTGTTCACTTATAAGGGGCTCTCATGCCATCGCCATCCTGCCTACCTGTAGAGTTGCTCAGATTTCTCTGTGGTCTGTGTAGGACATGCAGGCTGCCGCTTACACAAAGGGAGGGGCTGGCCATGGCTGGATGCCAGGTGTCCACTAGAGCCACTGTATCACTCCCCCTTTGCAGCTGGGCAGGGGAGAGAGAAGGTAACATAAGTCTCCTGGGTTGAGATAAGGACAGCAAGAGATCACTCTGCCATCACAGGCCAAACAGACCTGACTTGGAGAAATTAATTTATTTTATTACCAATCAAATCAGAGTAGAGTAATGAGAAATAAAAACTAAATCTGGGAACGCCTTCTCCCCTCCCCTTCTTTCTTCCTGAGCTTAACTTCACTCCTGAATTCTCTGCCTCCTCCCACCACCATTTGCCATACATTGTCTCTGCTGTTGCTTCTTCCTCAGCGGGAGGATTCCTCACACTATTCCCATGTTCCAGCCTGGGATCCCTCCCACTGGAGACAGTC